>CAKAOI010051773.1:572-43920 GCA_916701655.1 Sebastiscus albofasciatus
AATGTGTAGAGGGTAGAGTGGGTAGAGAGTGAAGAATGTAGAATGTGTAGAGGGTAGTGTGTGTAGAATGTAGAGGGTAGAATATAGAATGTGTAGAGGGTAGAAGGTAGAATGTAGAGTGTGTAGAGAGTGAAGCATGTAGAGGGGGTAGAATATAGAATGTAGAGTGGGTAGAGGGTGGAGAGTGAAGAATGTGTAGAATGTAGAGTGTGTAGAATATAGAGGGTAGAATGTGTAGTGTAGAATGTGTAGAGGGTGAAGAATGTAGAGTGGGTAGAATGTGTAGAATGTAGAGTGGGTAGAGTGTGTAGAGGGTAGTGTGTAGAATGGGTAGAATGTGTAGAATGTGTAGAGGGTAGAATATAGAATGTAGAGAGTGAAGAATGTAGAATGTGTAGAATATAGAATGTGTAGAGTGGGTAGAGAGTGTGTAGAGGGTAGAGAGTGAAGAATGTGTAGAGAGTGTAGAGGGTAGTGTGTAGAATGTAGAGGGTAGAATGTACAATATAGAGTGGGTAGAGTGTAGAATGTGTAGAGGGTAGAGTGTGTAGAATATAGAATATAGAGTGTGTAGAGGGTAGAGAGTGTAGAGAGTGTAGAATATAGAATGTAGAGGGTGGAATGTGTAGAATGTAGAGTGGGTAGAGAGTGTGTAGAGGGTAGAGAGTGAAGAATGTAGAATGTGTAGAATGTGTAGAGTGTGTAGAGGGTAGAATGTAGAATGTGAGAAGAGTGTAGTGTAGAGTAGAGAGCAGATTAGAGCAGATAGGAAAAAAAGTACTACTACAAATACTCCTACCAGTACGATATGAAGAAACTCAGTGAAACTCTGCAGTCATCTGGAGAGAAAAGAAGCAAAGGATGACAGTTTAATAAATCATATTGGTTCAAAAACATTTCTGTCAATTTTTTCTTTTCTTAAGGAGAATAAAAAGGCAGAGAGATTTAAACTGGACCCTCAGGTCCACAACATGCAATCCTGTTTACAAAGTCAGTAACAAATGAAATGCATATAAAATGTCTACAAGTCATATACAGTATTCCATAATAAATGTCATACAAAGTCCATAGTATACCTTAAAAATGTCATAATATATCATGCCGAATAATGTCCTTAAAAAGTTACAGTATAATATGTTGAATAAAGTCCTAAAAATGTCATAATATAGTATGTCAAAAAATAATCACAGTATAGTATATCATAAAAAAAAGTCAAATAAGTCCTAGTATGCCATAAGAAGTGATCAAAAAGTTTTAATGACATATTATACTCTGACATCTTTTATGACAAACTACATTATTATTATTTGTATAACTTTTTATGACATAACGTGAAATTTCATTATGTACTATACCATAATATGATTTTTTGGAGACACTACTGACTGTTTTTTAATATATATTATGACATGACATACCATACTATGATGTTGACATGCTATATTAATTTTTTTAGACATACTAACACTAACTTTATTATGACTTTTTATGACCTCATGAAATTTTTATGTCATACTATTCTATGACTTTTTTTGAAATACTATACCATGATGTTTTTAATGACATTTTATGACTTTTGGGACATACTAAACTTTAACTTGACTGCATGACTTTTTAAGAGATCCTATTTTTTTTTTTTACACATTATACTATGAAATTTTTTATGATATACCATATACAATGACATTTCTTATGGCATATGAAACTATGACTTTTTTTAACGGCATAATATACTACTACTATCTCAACTATAACCAAAACAAGATCTTCTACTACACCAACAGCAACAAGGCTAGGATGCTAAGTTGGAAATCAAATGAATCGATTACTTACCAAATGTGTGTTCCATGTGTTCCGTTCCTCGTCTCCTCCCGGCCCTTCAAGTCCTTTTGTTCATTCAGCCATCTGGACAGAAAACACCGAAGACCAACATTTACAAAACATATAAAGCTGCTCAACAGCCGTCGTCTGACATGAGTCTCCCTTTAGTTTATTTGCCATAATCAGGATCTTTTTCTAACCTGAACCATACCACAGTTACCACACACGGATATTTTAGTAAGCGAGAATTTGAAAAATAAACTAGAGTAGACTGATTTTAATATTATTTTCCATCATATGTTTTATGCATTTCATTTTATCTTGCATAATGTGTATCTTTTGCACTTTGTCTTGATACTTTTAATTGCTTTGTTGCTGAAATATGCTATATAAACAAACTCTTTTTGACTACCGAGGGATTATTCTTTACTGCAGAGATGAGACGAACTGAGAGGGTTTAGGATCCAGTAAGCTTTTTGAGATTTGTTTCATATTTCCTAGAAACGTCCTGACCATGGGAGAAACCTAACTGAATTAGCAGAATGTTTACGGTAAAGACCGGACGAACACACTGGTGACATATAAGAAATGCTAAAACAGAATTGACAAAAAAAGACTAATGATATGTTAATGTGCAGCAGCGCTGATCAACATCCTGCCTTGACCTTTAATACTTTCAGCTGGGCTCTTCACATCATACATCCATCTGCTACAGGCAGGTCAAGCAGCGTTGATGCAGCGGCTACATTTTATTTGTACCTCCCACACACACACACACACGTTTAATTTAATTAGAGCATGTGCAGCCTCCCTCTCTGCCAGTATTGTCAAGGCGCTTGGGAGCAGCCAACACTATCACTGATTGCTTCTAGATAGGAAGAAATATGATTAGACCACGTGTTTGAGTTCGCCTGTTTGTGTGTGTGTGTGTAGGAGGTGGGAAGAAATCTGATTGTGGTTTTGTTAGTGGTGAGAGCAGAGGTAAGCTGAAGGGTTGAAAAGATGAGGAGATGATTGGATATAAGAGGAGAGGAGAAGATGGAGGAAGGAGGAGTGAGCTGATATATCAATTTGTTGATAGTGTCAATTTTGCCATAAGAATGGGTCATCTCTAAAATATCTGAAAGAAAGCATATCTCCCTAAAAGAAGCTGGTGTCGGCCTCCATAGCTTCACATTGTCAAATTATCAGAGGTAACGTAGAGGAAAGGGTAGACAGAGAGGCGATGTGAGGAGGGAGGGCCACTAATATCTCATTATTAGTTTGATTTTCAGATGGACGGGAGGTAAGCATGAAAGCTTTGATTGTCTGTGTAATAAGATTAGTGGTTTGAAAGGGAGAAGGGCAGCTAGACAGGGAGGGGAAGGAAGGATGGAGGGAAAAGTGGTGAGAAGGAGGAAGTGACCTTTGCAGGAGGAGGTAAGGAGAGAAGGAGGAACCCCACTGAGGAGTGGTGAAAAGAAAAAAGAAAGGGGGGGTAAGGTAGAGAGAGGAGGACAGGGATGGAGTGACCCCGGCGAAAACAGATTAGTGGACCGTGAAGAGGATTACCAGCAATGATAGTCCCTCTGAGGGAGCAGAGTCAGTCCCAGCCAACGCAAACACACACACACATGATGAACACATCAAAGTGATCAGCATCAGTGATCCAACCTGTCTGGCTAATGCAAACACACACACACATCACAAGTACATGTACTCCAGCACAGTACACGTTTCCACCACAGCTACTTTATACAGAGGTTTACCTAAAAATCAACTGTTCAGTTCAGGTTTAAACAACCAAACACAGCCACCTTAAACTCAAATGACATGTCCTCTCCTCAGGGGACAGCTTAAAAAACCTCCAGTGGTTTTATTTTTAAACTTTTTCTCTCATACCTGTAGTACAACTCTGCATGTTTAGTAAAGAAATGTAATTTTGAGATTATATTCCTGAAGACTGGCAACGTGCAGACAAGACAGAGATGCAGTAGCATGAAATTTCGCGCTAAAAACAATCAATTGTCAGCCTCTCTTTGAGAACAAGTCCTCTAAATTAAACAACTAAATACATTATTTCTAACTGCCCTCCACAACAACACATACAAATCACTAGCAAAAATAAAACAGCTTTGGGATCTGACACCACTATGGTCACGGTTTGGTCAGGTGTACTGCAGTGCCATCTGAATCTGTTTCAACAATAAAATACTTTGATTATTAAAGACATATTTGTGTTTGACATATTTCGTAAAAGGAGCAATTCTTTGCAATAAGCACTTTTACTTTTGAGACGTACATTTTGCTGCTAATGTTGTCCGGTGCTGTTAAAGGTTTATTTGATACATGTGTAAACTAAATACTTGCAAAGGCTCATGGTTCAATTTGCCAACAAAAAAGGGGAAGGTTTTAAATGAACTCAGATGCAAGTGAAAGAACGAAGGTCCTCAGTTCACTTCCAACAGACCGAGTCTGACTAACAACAAGCCAACACCACAAACGTGTAGAAAACCAGCAACAATGTCAGACTGAGTCATCCTCCGGGGCTCTGGTTTTTGTCCACTATGACAGAACTGACAAACATTAATACGACGTCGTGAAAGAATAGTTCAACACAGAACTGCTTTGCAAATTATCTGCAAACATAAGGCGGTTTCACCTCAGACCAAATGTTAAATAATATTCAATCTAGAGTTGTTCCGATACCAGTATCGGAAATGCTTCCGATACCAGTATCGGAAATGCGTCCGATACTGCCCAAAATTTGGGATCGTGTATCGGCGAGTACGCCAGTCTATGCACGTCTGATACCATCATTTATTAACCCAGAAAAAAACAACTTGTTTAACCGGAAATCAATTTTCCTTCAATGCTCCAAAACAGTAGCCTTCACTGTGCTGTCGCCCTGGATGTATCATTGCTACTGTTTTAGAGCAGCGAAGAAGAACTGATTGCAGGTAGTTTGTCACATGAAGATAGCAAACAACAACATTGCGGTGCTAGTGGAGAGTGTAACGGTAGTCAGGGCGAGGAAAATGTCGGCCATTTGGCAAAATTTCACAGTGGAAAATCCAACAAGTTCTTAATTAATAATAACAATAACTATTTTTTCGTCGTAAAAAGTGGTATTGGAGCATCTCTAATTCATCCACTGTTAAGATTCTATCTACTTTTAGCAAAACATTCAGCACAAAATCAACAATTACGAAAAAAAGACCTACTGAGACACAAAGACAGACACAGACTGTCAAACTGGAATAAACAGGAGAACATCAAGCCATCATGCTAAATTATTTTAGAACTATTTTAGTAATGTTTGCCTGACTGGGAGCATTTTCATGTCTCTCAAACACACACACGCACACACACCTACAATTCTGCCAATTTTGCACAACAGCAGAGAAAACAGCTGACTGTCAACTAGGTTCAACATGCTGGGCTGACACCTCTCTGTGTGTGTCAGCGCCCAAGAACAACTGATCCCACTCAACCCCTGTCTGTGTGTGTAGTTGGTGATAACCACAACCCCCACCACGACGACGACGACGACGACGACCAGCAGCAGCAGTGTCATTTTAACCGACACATCTGAACATTATTCTGCAGGGCATAAAGTTCTATGAGGTGTAGCCGAGGTTCATCCAAACATGGGAACAGTCAGAAAGAATTTCTAACTAACCCGTCCTGTTGCTTACTTCATTTCCTCCTTCAGTACTGATATTTAAGGGATGGATTCACAACTTTTCAAAACGTCCTAAAACAACACTCAAGTCCCATATGAGCAGCGTTTCCAGCTGTAGTGGAGGGATAGCAACACAGATACCAGCTTGTTTTGTCTAACAGACTGCTGAAGACTCAGATACACTTAATAATGTATCTTTGCACTAAATAAGGACTGTGGATTTTGTCCACCGTCAGTTACATAGGAAGGGCATAGGCGCAACTTTAAGGTTGAGGGTTCATTAAAGAAATCCAGAGGGAATATAATGTGTACAACGCAGAGAGGTCTAATGTATTGGGATTGTTGGCTGTATTGCACTACTGTATAAACAATTGAACAGCCACAACTACAAACACAACTTCATTGCATTGCACTACTACTGAACTCTGCATTTTACAACTGTTCGGCGTGCAGAACCTTGAAGTAGCCCTGAGACAATAACATTTATAAAACAACTGTTGCTTCCATCCAGATCACTAATAAATCAGAGTATTTTGCTAACCAGTAATATGAACCCAACCTAAAGTGGAGTCTAGTGTTTCCTCTGTGTCTCTATAATGAAGAGGACAAGTCAAATGTTTTCAGAACTAATAGGAATGATGACCAAAACTAGGAGAGTAGGAACCCGATGTAACAAGCACATACCAGCACAAAGGTACTAAGAGGAAAGCATCACAATGCTTTTACTTCAGTAAAAGTAGCAATACTGCCATGTGAAAGATCCTAGTATAGACATATGGGCAAAATGTACAGTGCTTAAAGTATCAAAAGTTAAAGTTTTATATTATTACTGATGCATAAACATGCACGCAGCATTTTGATGTTGTAGTTGGTTGAGGTAGAGCACATTATTAGGCAGTTTAATCTGTTAACAATGCATCCTATTTTATAAGACGGTGAGAATATGAGTGTTTTGGATATAGAATAGAAATCTACAAAGTCACTTGTGACCAAAGCTGTTAAATAAAACACATAAAAAGCAGTAAAAAGTGCACATTTTTCGTGAATTTTTTCGAAATGTGATGCAGTAGAAGTATAAAGTAGCAGAAAATGAAAGAAATGACTGACATTGACTTGTACTATTTGTCGTGGGATTATTCATACCCTATTTTTTCCCTTGTCCTACTCAAGATTAAAGTAACATAGATCATGTCGATCAGTGACAAATACATCGCTCAATTTTGAATTTAAAAAATTCTAAAATGCAGAAAAGGTTGAAAGGGTTGATTACAAGCTTTGCACACACGAATCAATATCCAGATCACATGATAAAAGACACTAAAGCTTTCCTTCTTGCTGACATTTGTCTCCATCCCGCTGAGGGGAAAGTTTAGATATCAGGACCCCCCTCCTCTCCTCCACTCATCCTAAATGAGGGCTTTTTCCTCCGTTCTCTCTGCTGTTGGTGGGGGGTGTCGGGCTCTGGGATGAATGAGGACTTCCTGGGGAGGGCCTTTAAGTGCAGGACTGAGGAGTCTCTCTCTCTCTCTTTCTCTCTCTCTCCCTCACACTTCTTCTCGATGTCTCTCGCTCATCCTAAATGGGGTCGAGCTCCCAACCAGGACCTGCTGCTTTCAAAGAGCAGCGCTCCTCCACCTGCCCTTTCCTCCTCTTCTTCAACAACCTTTTCTTCTTCCTTTCTTTCCATTCCTGTCCCTCACGTCACCTTTTCCTCTCTTCTTTCTTCCTCTCTATCCTGCAGCTGCACTGTATCTATCTGTCTGTATCTATCTGACTGCATTATTATTAAGATTTGAGTAAGACAGAACTATGAGTGCTGATTTTGTGATCTGCAGATCAAAAGATATCAACGTAAAAACTCTGTTTTTTAGACTTCTAGGTTACATATAACTGTTGTTTCAACAGTATTTGAGAGACTATATATCAAACTGCAGTCAGCAGCTGCTACAGGTTTAAATGTGGGCTGAAATGCAGTTGAAACAACAGTTAATATGTAACCTAGATGTCTCCAAACCTCGCTTTTTTTCAATACATTTTGATTAGAAGTCTAGACTAGTGTTTTCCAGCCTGTGGGTCTGGTCACATGATTAATCAGAGGGGGAAAAAAACATCTATGCTGCACGAAATAACTTATTTTTTCAGACTTTTCTCAAATGCGGTAGAGTTCTACCTCTTCTAATTCAACCGCTCGTAGCTCAGTCATGTGCAACCTGTCACGAGGGGTCACTAGGAGGCATGGCTCGGCTGCAAAGGGTCAGAAGCAAAACAAGTTACTGTAGGAACCAAGTCTAGACGTCTTTTGATCTGCCAATCACCAAAACCACTGCGTCCTAGAAAGAGTAACAACTTTTTGAGTCTTGTAAGTGTTCTGGACCAACATTTAGATCATCATGGGATGTTAAAAATCTCTAATGAAACAAGAATAAAGACACCAATTATGATATTAAAACTATTCATGCATACTCATGTGAATCCAATCAGGTCGGGAGCTGCAGACGCTGGTTGTATAGTAGCTCTGTGCAGGGCCCTGCGGCTGCTGTGTTATTTCCACCAGTATTCAAATGAAGCCTTTTTTATAGTTTCTGTGCACATGTAGTGAAGTCATTGTTCTGCGTCACGGTCAAAAGATAACTCATCTGCTTTTTCAAAAGCATCAGTGCTAACTTGAGAAGACATTTTGCAGCTTTAGGTTCACAGGAAGATCATAAAGACTATAAATGCAGCTGATCATCAGCCAGTGAAGCTCAACCACCTGTCTAACACACACCGTAATCCCTCAAAGGGCCCTCCCCTCTTCGATAAGCAGCAACATACCTTCCCTCCTTTTACCAGGCATCCATCTATCCATGGGAGAAAGCAGTAGATATATCCATCCATACATCCGAGCGCTGTCATTTCTACACTTGTTTCTCTAGTTCCTTTTAGTTGGAGCATTGCAGGAGAAAGAAATGGATACCAAGCGTACAACCTCCAAGTGATGTTCCCATTACTCCTCATAAGATTGTTCCCAGATGCATTTATTTTCCACTACTTTCCCATCGTCTCGGCCTAGCGGTAACAGAGACGGTCCCATAGCGTCACATCTTTAGTTACATTCCTGCAGAACTCAACGTGTCCATCGACAGCAGAAAACTGAAGACCTGCTGTAATAAGTGACTGACCTCAGCAGCCATGTCTTTTCCCAGTTCCCTCCACCTTGGCCTGTCTGCTTCCCTTCCTGCCTTTCCCTTGTATTCCTCCCATCCCCGACTCTCTCCCAACACCACCGCCAGCGGCCAGCGTGGCTCTCCGCTCCCCTCCGACCCATACTGGGTTTTATTTAATTTGCCCGTATAATAGACGTGAATGAACCCCGGGGTTTAGGGCTACACGGCCAGAGAAAGCGACAGACGAGGGAGGGGCAGGCCGCTCACCAATGTGTGTCAAAAGAGAAACAATAAGTGCCATTATTTTTGATCGGCTTCCCCTTTTTGAAAATTACTTCCAAAGTGTGATGTCCCATTGTGGGAGCAGAATAACGCTGAACAATGCAGCAGGGGGCGGCGGCGGCGGGGGGGGGTCTTATATATCCAGGCTAATATTCAAGGGGGCTTTGGCCAACGCCGGCCGGCCTGCACTGGATAACCCTGCAGCGCAGCGACTGGGCCCTGGGTTAGGCTCATAATGGGAGGCATTGGGAGGCCTTTAGTTCCCATTGTGGCGGCTGTGTCAACAAAGAGGCCGCTGGGAGTTGGCTGGCATGTGGAATGGAGAAAAGGC
This sequence comes from Sebastiscus albofasciatus, assembly GCA_916701655.1. Taxonomy (NCBI): domain Eukaryota; kingdom Metazoa; phylum Chordata; class Actinopteri; order Perciformes; family Sebastidae; genus Sebastiscus; species Sebastiscus albofasciatus. Next base: position 9,817 of record CAKAOI010051773.1, read on the forward strand.
CCTTTATCCCTCTCTTTTTAGAGAGACAGAGAGACTGAGAGAGAGAGACGTTATCACAGCAGCTCGATGCATCACATCTCTGTCTGTCTCTCTCGTGTCCCCGTTTACCCCATCGGACTTTGATAGATTGTCTAAAGGAAATGTATCAAAAACAGATCATTGGTTTCAGTGCAACATGTTAACACTTTAGCACTTTAGCAATGACTGACAACAGCGAGTACAGAACATATTCTTCTGTCTGTACACAAATAGATTACACTACTGTAGGGGACTGTATGTACGTCTGTTCACAACTTTCTGGGTTTCCTCTATCAGCATGTAGACTGCTTTTAATGCAGGATATTTTTTCCCCGAAAAATCCAACGGATGTGACGTCATTCCAACTCGCGAGTGCCTTTACTCTCTTCAGCTCCGCTACAGGGCTGACAGTGTGCAACGACAGCTAACGTTCAGTTAGAAATGGAGTCCGCTAACGCCAACAAACAACCAGCCTAGCTGTCAATCACGTTCAGTCTCGCGCGTGTCGGTAGAGCGAGCGCAACAGGACGTCGTTGACTTAAGGGCCACAGGTGTCACTGTTAACAAGCAATTTCTGATTTTTACATAGAGCCCCTTTAAAAGGAGAATTCTAATTTATTACAACTTGGGTCTTATTTTCACAGTTTTGGTCATAATTTCTATCAGTAAGCTTCCTGCTAAACTTTGGGAACACAGCAAAGTTAATAAAAAGATGTAAAATGGGGCAAGAAACTAAACAGTCAGACAACTAGTCAGCCAGATTGCCAACATCCATCACACTTTACAGACCAACTTCCTGCTTCAACTTTGACTTGTTGCTCTCAGCTTAAAACTGCCAAATGGTTCAAGGGACAAAAGCAACTTCTCAATGCAAACAACACAACATGCTGCTGTTAGTTACACCAGTCAACATCAGACATCTTCTGATTTCATAACTCATCATTTAACATCTATTTTAAATGTTAAAGTCTTACTAAAATGCGGTAAGCTTAACTAAGCAGCGTTGTGTTAAAGCAATCTGGTTTATGACAGAGTAGACTGCTTTTATTCTAATGTCGACTCTTTAACGTGATGTTATAGGAAGACAGAATTATTAGTGATTCTGAATATTTGTAGCTTTGTGTTTTTAATGTAATTGTATTATTTGATTTACTATGTGATTAACAGAGATTAAAGGGAGACAAAGCAACTTTTGGTTTTGTTGTTGAATAGACAATCAGAGGATAACAATGAACTACAGCAGAAGAGTCATGAAGTCAGTGAAATTACTCAGCAATACCAGCCAATATCTATCTAAAGATTGCTAATATTAGTTAGTATAAGTCACTATAAGCTGCTGGGGTTTTATTGTTTATGATTTTGACTTTTCATTTATAAGAGAAAGACATATTATCTGTTCTTTCAGTTGAATAGTGTCACTTTAGAATGGATCAAAATGAAGGTCTGTTGTTGCCTGTTGGGCTGCAGTTTGCCATATTATGATTTGAGCATATTGTTTTATGCTAAATGCAGTACCTGTGAGGGTTTCTGGACAATATTTATCATTGTTTTGTGTTGTTAATTGATTTCCAATAATGAATATATACATATATTTGCATAAAGCAGCATATTTGCCCACTCCCATGTTGATAAGAGTATTAAATACTTGACTAATCTCCCTTTAAGGTACATTTTGAACAGATAAAAAATGTTTAATTTGTTATTAATTGTGATTAATCATGGACAATCATGCGATTAATCGAGAAAATATTTGAATCGATTGATAGCCCTAAAAAAGAAAAAAAATCAATAAAGGTCTTCAAAACTCTTATTAATGGATCTTTAATTAATTAAACTAACAACTGTTGCTGGTGATATAAAAAATAGTGTGTACAAGCTCCTACTCTAACCTCTCTCCATGGCTATTATGTATTAGAACAACACACACACACACACATTCACAGGAGCAGTGGCTCGGCTTGTCAATATCACTGTTGGCCCATTCATTCATCCAACTCCACCTGGGAAAGAGATGGACACGTGTGTTTACTCTAGATTCTATTCCCCGAGGCAAACACACGCACACGCACACACGCACACACACTGTCACCATTATGCTCGTCTCCTGGCTGCGATGAGGCAACCTTGAGAAAGCAGGCGAAGCTGAACAAATAGTGGCATCCAAACACACACACACACACACACACACACACACACACACACACACACACACACACACACACACACACACGTGTAGACATGTATGCAAATACACACGCGCAGAACATCAGCAGCACCTAAACAAACAGGCCCGGCGATGGTAGCAGCACACGCTGAGCAGCTCTCATTACCAGCCAGCACAATACGCTATAGACACACGGTCAATACCCAGCACACACACACCAACACACTCGCTCTCTTCACTTTAACATTAGTTTCATTTCAATATATGTGTTCAAATTCATATATGTAAATAAGTTTATGTTTCTAATATCGTACAGACTCACTGCTGATAGAAAAGTACCCCAAGAGGAGAGCAGTAGATGTTAAACTGCGAGGCTGGTGGACAGCTCTGGATGCGGTTTGTTTACCACATCAGCAGTTTCCTATTGGTGCCTATTGTTGGGCTGACAGAGATAAAGCACAGACAGACAGAGAGAGAACTGGTCAGCATAGAAGGCAACAGAAAGAAGGAAAAGCCTGGCAGTGTTACTCCACGTGTCAGGAAGAAACACCAACTATAAATATCCACATTTATGTGACATTTTAAAAGCTAATTTCGGTGCGGTTTTTGTGCCGCTCTTCCAGGAAATCCGCTGTTGAAATAGCATTAAAATAACTTCTTCCCGTGATGTCTTCCACATTGGTGTTCTGTTGAAGTTCGAGTGTCTCATGGTTAGGATTAGTCGGACGGCAAGCCTGTCTCCTAAAAACTAATTCAATATTAAATCTAATCTAATATGAATCATGTTTTTGTGGTTATTTCGCGGCAACTGTCTCTTGGTCAAAAACTCTGAATGGGTCATGTTGAATATTTCAATATTTATGTAATATTTAAGGCCTTTTTTACGCGACGTGACGGCGATTCAATCTAACACTTTGTGTTTAATAAAAGAAAAGAACAAAAACTTTCTATTTTAAATGTGTTGGATTAATTTAGTTTGTGTTGGTTGACTTCACTTTCACATTATGGCACATCCCTCAGTAATGATTTATGTTTACAGCAGCCTAAAGGGACAAAATACTAGGACTTACTTTCATATTCATCCTCAAAACATCTGTTCTTTGTTTAACACATGTTGCCATTATTAAATCTACAGTATGTTTAAAACAGAGGAAGGAAGCGCTGCTTGGTTCTGGTGGCTCACATGACAGCTGCTCTTTAGTAAGGCAGGTAAAAGTACATGTACTACATATATATTTTCACCTGAAGATGAAGCGCTTTAGTATTTTTTGGTAGTTGTATGCACTACTTGAGGACAAATTATCCAGCGAGACTTCCTGAATTCTGTTTCATAAACATTAGGGCTGTCAAAGTTAATGCGATAATAACATAACTTAATAACCAGTTTGCCATGTTATGATTTGAGCATGTTTTGCAGTACCTGTGAGGGTTTCTGAACAATATTTGTCATTGTTTTGTGTTGTTAATTGATTTCTAATATCAAATATATACACACATTTGCATAAAGCAGCATATTTGTCCACTCCCATGTTGATAAGAGTATTAAATACTTGACAAATCTCCCTTTAAGGTACACTTTGAACAGATAAAAAAAGTGATTAATTTGCGATTAATCATGATTAAATATTGTAATCCACTGACAGCCTTAATAAACATACATGTATTTGCTATAATTTCAAGTATACGCATATTTTTCACACATTTATACATAATGTAATTGCTTTATGTTACGTTTTTTTTTTTACGTTATGCTCTACTACTTTCCCTCTCTGCTCCAATTTCCTGTCAGTGGTCATTAAAGCACCTTATTATCTTGTGTACACACTTCACATGTATGCACATGTAGGTGCACACTCCCCGCTAATGACAAGCCCTCCAGCTGACCCGCTGACCCTCATCAGAGCGACAAAGAGGCAGATAGCGGCAGCGGGACAATAAGATGGAGAGGTTGCTTAGGGTGACGAGATAAAAGCAGTGACATCAAGAGCATGACAGGAGGACAACGGTGGGGGGGAGTAATGGGGCGGGGGTGACGGCGCTGAACTCCGCTTGGCTCGACTCTATTCAGGTTGAAAGTGAAACGCTAAGGAGACGGTGAGTTTGTAAATTAAAGGTATTTAGTATTTTTTAAAAAGAATCGGGTTAGCTGAGAGCGAGAGATCCTGACTTTTCATTCCCTAGTGAGGGTCAAACTTTCAGAGCAAGCCATGAAAATGTTTTTATGATCTGAATCTGGCATGTGATTTTCATCCATCCTTCCACACACCGTATGTGTCAGGTAGGTATTTAGGTTGACTAGGTGAAGACTGCAGAGCGTCACAGCTCAGCCGGTCCAACTGGACAGATGATTAGGATAAGAGCAAGAGACATCCGTGTCCATCATGCTGTCTGTCTGTCTGTCTTCAGCATGAAGAACATTATCATCTCATCACTGTGCTGTCAGCAGTCACACACACACACACACACACATCGTACTATGTAGTAGCACACACTGTCACTCTGCACTGATAAGATGTCCATTACAGCTTCTTTCAGTCTGACAGACAACATGAGCGTTTTTTTAGGGAACATAAAATCACACATTCTCACACTGCTAGCTCCGCCTGTTGATTACACATCTGGAATGGACCATGGAGCCACCAAATGGAACAGTTATACTCTCATCTCATTTGACGGTCCTCGCTTGTGGCTTGGAGATAATTGAGCTGACGTTCAGGAGCAGGACAACACCTCAAACTCTCCTTCCAGCCAACAGTCACAACTCACACGTGTCATATTCAATCAACTATTATGCCTGCATCTTATTTGATGCTGTGGTCATTGCTCACTTTTAATTGAGTAGTAGCACCAAAGCTAAAACGTCCTTTATACATTCAAAAAGAAGTGACAATTTCTAACTATTTTTCACATCTAGTAAAGTCTGTTTTTATTTAGGATGCACAATCAGACAGAAAAAGGCACCTCAACTCATCCGACATTTAGTAAGAAACTCTTCCTCTTTCATTCTTTCAATAACAAAAAGTGATTTACAGAGGAAAAGCTACATCTTAAGAACAGTTATGTAAAATTCAAGGTCTCTACGTGGAACATAATAAAACATGAAATGCGTCTGTAAAGCAACAAAACAAGAAGCAACTAATTCAACTGCCAGTTGCTGTTACGTTGCCGAGCGGAAACAATTAGTCGATTAACCGATCGGAGCAAAATTTAGTCTATTTTGTGCTTTTCAAGCAAAAATGCCAAATATTTGCTTCTTAAATCAATGCAGGGATTTGATACCATCTATGTCATATATGATAGTTAATTGAATATCTTTCGGTTTTGGACTGTTTGTTAGATAAAACATGCAACCTGAAGATGTTGTCTTGTGCTCTCACAAACTATTATGGCCTTTCTTTCACAATTTTCTAACATTATATAGTTTAAAATATGAATTGATTGAGAAAATAATGAGCAGATTATTTGATAATAAAAAAATATTGTTAGTTTCAGCCCTTGTTGTCTTCTATTCTCATTCATAAAATAAACAAGATGGTTTAACGTTTATCATGTTCAGAGAGTTAAAGACTAATTGACCAGACCATTGACACTAAGCTACATTTCCAATTTTTCCATACTCCATACGCTTCTAACTGCAACATTTATTGTCAATAAATCCCATGAAAAGACCAAAACCAACAGTGTGTTAGTGTTGGAAATCTTTGAAAAACAGGTCACAAATATATTCTTTCATTTTTGAAATGAGATCAGATAGTCCTTAATTAGTCCAACAGTGGGGGAATTTGCAAATATGTTTTTATAAATTTGATAAATTTGCAAATATTAGTCAAACAGGACTTAATGCTGCATTTGTTGGGGACTGTGGATTAATACGCATTTGGTGCTCCAGTGATTATTTAATGCAGCGGGTCGGTGTACGTGTGATTCAAAATGAACTAAAGTGACATTGTAATGTGTCACCAAGTGCACCGATGTGACTCCAATGTGTTTTTTAATAGTTTCTGGACAAAAATCGAGCTCTGTGGTTCAGAGGAATAAGCAGGTGTTTTGACAGGATTTTTTTCACAGTAAGAAAAATTTTAAATATCAACTGCGTCGTCCTTCAAAGCTTACTTATCTGTGAGTGTGTTTGCAAAGCACTCTGGGTTAAACTCACTTCAGCAGAAGTCCTATATCAATCAAAACTAATTCCAGCCTCATCCAAATACCACTAAGAGAAGCCCTTATTCAAAGGGTCTCTAATTATGAGCTGCTGATTTAAGGTGCAGATGGAGGTATTGACACTTCACCTCATCTGTGCTGCGTGCACACATTCAGCTGCGCGGTTTGATTGGAAACTTTTCTTCACCGAGGGGAGAAAAGTACTCGTATTGTGGCAGAGCGCACCGGCAGAGAGAGAAACAATAACTCTGACCTTGGTATTGAACATTATAGATTTCCCTCTGCACAGAATCGGTAGCTCAAGTGTTTATCTCATTGAAAGCTCCTTCGACACACACACACACACACACACACATAGACACACACACACACTCTCTGAGTGTCAGCCTTGGGGAGGTTGAAAGAGAAGAAAAAAACTTTTGGTAGTGGGAGGGTCCAAGAACCGAATGACCACAGATAGATATAACTAAACTCATCGATACAAAAGCCGTCCTTTCTTAACATTTGACCGTTTTAAACTCAAAATAAAATGACCACTAGAACTTTAATTTGTACTAAACGCTGCACTACTGTACAACCTGGGATCCATGCAACACTAATATTCATCTTTCTGCAATAAATAACAGACGGCATTATGTGTACGAGTGCTTCACCTCAAATTGGAACATTTTATAGCGTCAATAAAAACATGTGACCGTTGCTGTTATCAAATTTATCTAATATATAAATGTTACAATACTAAATACAGAGAGGAAGACAAAGAGAGTAATCCTCCACACTTTCATTGACCAGATTAACACGCTTATGCATCTCTTACCTTTGAGGAAGGATGGTCAGCGTCAGGTCTCATCTTTTTCATGTGTCTCTGTTGTCAGTGTGAGCCGCCATGTGATGCGTGTCCTGGAAAACAGGAAAATAAAAGCACAATGATGGTTACTCACTCGGCGGTTTCTACGAGTGAAGCAGTTTAGAGGAACACCTGAACTTCTTAGTAACAGAAAGAGGAAAATGACACGTTCGGTTTGATCAGCTACGACATCTCCTTTCATGGTATCAATGAAACATGTTTTGAGCACCAAACAGAGATGAGATGTCATCTCTCCGTCTTAAAAAGAGGAAGAATTATCTTCTTTAGTCGGCCTTTGTCAGATCAAATCTAAGAATTAACAAAGGGACATTGCTTTTTAGAGGTTTTAATCCTGTCTCTTTGTCTTTTATACACAAAACTTAAGTTTAAGATGCTCTCAGAGTCAGAACGTCTTTGCTCATACAGTACGTCTGCAGAGGTTTTGCTTATGTATGAGCTGAGCTTTTCTGTGCATCCATGTTTTGAAACACATAAAATGTATTGATTTTATCTTTATTTAACCAGATATTGAGAAAACAATTCTCATTTACAATGATGACCTGGCCAAGAGGCAGCGACAGAATGCAAGTTCATACCTGACATTAAAACATATATATATACAACTAGTGCAATAAATCAACATTAGACTAAATTAAAACATCACAACATCACACACATCTGCAGGATTTCACAAACAGGGAAACAACCAATCAGAGCTGATCTGGAGTCTGCCGTCTCTTAGCAGCTGTCAATCACTCCCGAACTCCGACCAAGCGTTCAAACTAGGCAGTGCTGATCAAATATGAATCAATATTCTGTTCCTGTAAATGCCTATTTCTCTCTTCAAATGTTTCCAGAAACATCTTGTAGTGCACTGTTTAGCTGTAAAATGAGAAAGTTAGCGACCCGGCAGCAATGTTGAGATCAGTTGAGGAAATACCATGCACCTCCCACCAGTTGGAGCACAGCCAATAGGAACGCTCTCTCTCTGAAATGACCTGTGATTGGCCAAAGTCTCCCGTCACGGGCTAGATTTTTTTAAAGCCTGAAAACAGAGCCATGAGGAGGTGCAGAAGTCTAGTTTTCTCTCAGAACACTTGAATTACAATACGCTGAAAGGTTATTATGGATTTTTTGCCCTTTGATTCCAAAATTATACTGCCTACTGCAGGTTTAATGTCCCTCTATTTATTAGTCACTTGTAATTTATGTTAGCCAACTCCAAGCCTGAAACTTATTTCAGTAAATTAAATCTACTGGAGCTTTTTGTGGCTTTGTCTCAGTTTTGGTCTAGACTACAGCACTGTCTGGTTCCCTCTCTGCTCTGGCCCTGAGCTCCGTCATTACAAGTCTAACAGAGTTTTAAGTCTCTTTATTTTCATGACAGTAATCTCAGACAGCTAGTCCAGACCCCAGACTTCTCTTCTTCTGTTTTAGCCTTCAGGACACGTTACAGATGCTCATCTCAGAGACAAACAAAAGAAAGTTGCTGGGATAAAGAAAAGACAGATATCTCATCTTTCATTAAGTATTTTACTAGGGCTGGCAATCGATTAAAATAGCTAATCGCGATTAATCACAAATTAATCGCACATTTTTTATCTGTTCAAAATGTACCTTAAAAGGGAGAATTGTCAAGTACTTAATACTCTTATCAACATGGGAGTGGACAAATATGTTGCTTTATGCAAATGTATGTATATATTTATTATTGGAAATCAATTAACAACACAAAACAATGATAAATATTGTCCAGAAACCCTCACAGGTACTGCATTTAGCATAAATAATGTGCTCCAATCATAACATGGCAAACTGCAGCCCAACAGGCAACAACAGCTGTCAGTGTGTCAGTGTGCTGACTTGACTATGACTTGCCCCAAACTGCATGTGATTATCATAAAGTGGGCATGTCTGCAAAGGGGAGACTCGTGGGTACCCATAGAACCCATTTTCATTCACATATTTTGAGGTCAAAGGTCAAGGGAACCCTTTGAAAATGGCCATGACAGTTTTTCCTCGCCAAAATTAAGCACAACTTTGTAGCGTTAGTTAGCCTCCTTCACTACAAACTAGTATGACATGGTTGGTACCAATGGATCCTCAGTGGTTGAAATGATTTGTCCTACCATTGAGGATTGACAAGTCACACTCCTGCTCACAAACTAGCTTGAAGTGCCTTTCTGATTGGCCAGGGAGCTTTGAACTGAGCCGTTACACCAAAGTCAACTGTACTTGTCACAATGGATCGTAAACTAAACACCAGTCAAATGTGACCGACAACCTGCAAACCGACTGGATATCCATTACACCCGAGTCCTCGGTAAAATAAAAAAAAAAACTTGATCAAACATATTTCTGCTTGAAGGAGGACTTTAACAGACTTCTTCTTCTCTATCTCAGCGACCTTGGCGAGGTGCAGATGTACATAATGGGAGCCAGACTCATGACGCCTCTCACTGCCTCACTTCTTTCTCGCATGCAGGCGCCCTCTCCTCTCATACCTCTAATTTGTGCTACCTCTCTTTTCTACTACCAACACACACACATACATACATACACACCCACGCACACAAAAGGCTTCATTCATAACCTCCCTATCTGCTTCTTCTCCCCCGCTGTCTTGCTCCCCCCCCCCGTCTCTACCTCCATCCTCTCGTCTCACCCAAGGTCTCTCAGAATAATAGCAAATAGCAGATTAGCATTCGCCTCCCGACGATGTGGTGTGACTCAGTACACACTCACACAAACACACACACACACGCTCACACACACACGCTCACACACACACAGGCTGCTGCATGCAAGGCCACTTGCCTAGACCTCACAGAGTTGATTAAGGTGAAGCAATTATTACTGTGGAGCTGTCAAACACTTGTGTGACCATCTGTAACACACAAACACCTACGCAAACATTATGGGGCGTGCAACACACGTCGTGTCGTCTAATGATTACGGAGATGTACAGATGAATGTGTTGCATTTAGTTGTCGCAGTACAGATCAAACTAGGGGTCATCAGTCAATCACAAACAATATATGAGTTAGTAACTAATGATAATCTAATCTGTCTCAGAGTTCATCCCGTATTTACACGTGCTATTAATCCAATCACTCACTTTGCAGTCATATGCCTCAAAAAATAATAAATCAATTAATCTATATATATAAATCCTATAAAATGCGCAAAGACAGTCACATCACCATATAATATTAGGTAGATCAGTTTATCAGTCAAAACAACCAGCTCATCCAGCCCAGTCGCATAAAAGACACGATAATGCGCAAGGCAAAAGCGTGCAATGAGAACGCCGTTCTTGCTTTAGGCGTGTCATTTGTACGCCATGTAGTCTGTACTGACTGCAATGTAAATGCATCCGCGGAAATATGATATGCTCAGATATAGGGACGCAGAATAAAAAGGGAGAAAGACTGCTCATGGCAGGCGGGAGGAGAGGTGCATGGATGCAACAAACACAGGACTTTCAACCAGGAAACCAGTTTTCTAGACTGGTGTTTTGTTTGTAAGTTTGTTTTCCGTACATATTTTACTTAGTTTATGTACTTATTTTGAGCCCAACCATGACGTTTTTAAGTTGCCTAACCCTAACTAAGTGGTTTTGTAGTGTAATATTCACGCCTCAGTGAGGCAAAATGCGACACTGACATGCTATCCTGTGGTGCACTTTGGCGTGATATCGGGTCGACAAACAGGTTCAGTGTAATAGGCAGACCCACCAGGATGTCGCGATCGTAACAATTAACGCAAATTCAAACAATCCCTGTGAATTTTGCGTGAATTTTGCCCAGTCACCGCAACTTTTCCGCAGAATTTGACCAATCACAGCAGTCGCCTGCGCTCACGTCACCAAACTCACTTCCTTCTTCTTTCTGGTTGATGCAGAGTCCGATGTCAGCCGAAAATGACTGCTAGAGACCGTACAAGGCAGTTCCCCAATGTTCTGCACCAAAGCAGAGGTAAACGGTGCAGCTCAAAGCCACTTTTCTACCACAAAACACACATGGAGAATGTCTGAAAAGCGTGGACAACAGACGAGACAAATCCCCATGTTGCATCCAGATCTATTGCAAGAGCTGAAAGAATGAAGGTGAGTAACTTAGATTAAAAAAAAAGAAAGAAAATCAAAACAATTTTTGCAATTTTCACTGGCATTATTGCAAAAAAAAACACCTTAAAACATCGCAACATGCATTGCACTTTTTTTTTTTTAGAAAAGCTGCTGTGAAATAAGACATTTTAAGCCACAACAATCCACAAAAAAGCCCATGAAATCCTGGAGGGACTGAATAAAGGATACAGGTTTAGCTCACAGTCAGAAGTCACTGCTTTGACACAGCGTGCAGTCCTCTATTTGCTCTGAAAATTACATTTCGATACCTCATGTGTAAAACTGTAAACATATCCTGATGTTGATACTTGAGGAAAGGTCAGTGGGTTACTGAAAATCATGTGGACCACAAATATACTCATCAAATCATTTCACCAACATGTGTCAAGATATCCTACCTCCTGACAAGTGTTTGATTGACATTATCATCACTCAATAGGAATGGATCAATACCACGCTATGGGAAGCACCAACAAGAGCTGATCTTATGAGACGTATTCATCGGATTCAAAGCAAGTCGATGTAAAAGTTTGTCAATTAAATGTAACTACAGCAACGACTGTTCTCAACCTGCGTCTCGGTGGAGAGTTTCAGTGCCCTGTAATGGCCTGCACACTATTTCACAAGTCATTGAACGCCTCCCTCAGCTTGTTTGACCTCCTGCCTCCTCCTCGCCGCTCTCCACGGCATTCCTTTTAATATCTCACAGATCATTTCACTTATTAAAGAGGAAAGTAAATCAATAGGATGTCAATGCCCGTGTGTGTGTGTGTCAACATAAAGAACTGATGGTATTAAAACACACACACACTCATATGAGATCTCATAGCGCTGTGTGGGAGCGACTAAGAGGCCGAGAGAAGGCGATGGTTATCAGCCGCTGTAGGAAATTAAAGGGATGGTCCAGCGCTAATATGCAGATATGCAGATTGGTGATAGAGACGCACACACACACACACACACACACACACACACACACACACACACACACACACACACACACACACACACACACACACACACACACACACACACACCTAGATGCAGGTACACATAGTGTGTGTATCAGTGTGTTACAGCGAGGGGATGAGAAGGTTGATTAATCTCTGTGACATGAATACCAAATCAGGCTAAAAGGTGTGTGTGTGTGTGTGTGTGTGAGTGAACGCAATGATTGAGGCTGTGATGATGATGATGGTAGGTGTGTGTGTGTGTGTGTGTGTGAGAGAGAGACAAACAATACCAGACCGATAAGACTGTAGCAGTAAAACAGATCATGTGTGTTTTATTATTTGTGAATTCAACTTTTCATTTGTAACAGAAAGTGATATTTCTTACTGTGTTTCAAAAGTTAAGTAGTCTTGCTTTATAGTAATACTCTAAGTTGCTTTGAACTGAAGACAAATTAATGTACAGTCATGTAAAAGTTGCTTTAGAGGCAATATCAGAAAGGACACAACTAGGATTTCTCTATTCTTCAGAATAACCTTTATGTGTATTGTTCTTTGATACGATACCGTGCCTAAATGTTTCCATACCGATACTGAAACGATACCACGGCAAAACACTAAACATCAGGAAATAGATTTATGGAATACTTTAATAGGTGATCTTTGGTGGATTATGTGTTTGCCAAATTACAGGAGATGCTTGGACAGATTCAGAAAAGACGGTGAATCTAATGTTATCGGTACATTTGATCGGTAATTAGAGCCGCGCTGTTATTTCCTTGTTTTTTTTTAAGGGAGTTCTGCTGATGCAGACACCAGCTCAGAGCTGGACTCTGCAGCCGGCGAGAGATTCATGACCTGCTTTAATCTTCTTTTCAACTTCATTTATTGACTCCATCCTTCTGGTTATCGTTACAGTTTATTTTTTGACTGCTTACACCACCAGCAGCAAAAAAGTTTTAACTGCCTACTCCCATGGGATCCCCATCCTAAAGGCGTCCTCTGAAGCAGAGCGCTGCACACACACACACGGCCTTGTGGTCACACATCAACACAACTCATGGTTCGTAATAAAACACTGTCATTCCTAAAGTACTGGTATCGGTATAAGCGCAACACTAATCGTGCATCATCGTTCCTTGTGCATCCCTTGTGCTTACGTACACAATTTGAATCCTGAACGCCCCTCTGGATGGAGATTTAGAGGACCAAAAGACAGCTTTAGCAGTGAGAAATGATTTTATCTCTAAAGTCGTCAAACTGTTAGATGCTCATGATGAGTAAGCTGATGATTAGTCTGTCCCAGAACCAGTGGTGGGTGGTATGATGATAAGGTTAACTTCACATCATGTGTTCATATTAAGCTCCAACACTTCAAAACAATATTTAGAACATTTCTATATAATAATAACTTAACCGATAAATTATTCAGTCTCCAAACTCTCCACAACTCTGTGTGAGTGAACTTAGATATGTTTTCCAAAAACATTTTAGTGTTTTTTTTCTTGATCTTTACTGCCATGTGTGTGTACGTAGCCCCAACACAAACAGAAAATACCATGTGCTCCATCGTGTGCACCACTTCTCCTCGCTAAGCCTCACATTATACACACTCTGTGTGCAGCAGCAAAACACACGCAGCGCTGACGGGAAGAATCTCAGCCGTGAGGTTTGATGAACATCCAGCCTCCAACATGTTTGCTTTTAAACTACTACCAAAATGTACCTCTGGGCTTCTTTTTGTTTATTATTTCTAAAACGTCTGACCTGATGCCTTTTCATAGTGCGGTTAATCAAGACAAACAATACAGTCAACTGTAGAAAAATGTTGCATACTGAAATATGTTTTCAATATTTTATTATCTGTTTAGAGGCAAAAATACTGTTAAGTCAGTGGTTCCCAATTTAGTGCTCATGCAAGACAATAAGATAGGAATAATATAATAAAACTATATTCTGCTGCACAGAAATCAAAGGGATTTCTTTTTCTTGTGAAATAGTTTCACCTCCTCATGCTTCTAAAAATGATTCAGAGTCAGTCTGAGAAAAGAAAATCACTGAACTGAACTACTTGTAACCCACAGATATGCAATTATTGATGAGGGACCACATGGGTTCTAATGAAGGGGTTACGAGGAGATAACCTCTGACCTTTTAGTGAGATTTTTCCCTTCTGGGTATCCATAGCTCTACTTCTGGAGTAATCTCAACAGTGTTGCCGTATTAATAAAATGATGTTTGAACGCGGCTGCAAGACCTTTACTGACAGCAGAGAACATAAAACTGACAAGAAGTATGCAAACGTTGCCTAACAAAGACGTTTCAAATGTCAAATATATAAGGAAGGATCGGCAAACTTACACTCACACACAAAAAGGAAAATGAAAGCCCAACTTGACACGGCTTTTCTTTACCATGCGAGACTCCATATGTTTCTTTAAAACAACTCCGTAAAGCTGAAAGCGTTACGGCAACGTGAGCGACACATTTAGACAGAGAGAGACAAAGAGAGTGAAAGTGATTCAGAGGAGCGGCGATAAGGAGAGTTGAAAAGAAAAGCGAGTCCGGGCCACGATGTTGTTATTACAGATTGATATACTCTTCAGGTCCCTCTTATTCAAACGGCTCACCTCTCAAAATCAGATGCTCGGCGCTCTTTTGATGACTACTTTGAGCTAAATGCGTGTTATTACAGGTATTACATGAAATTGCCCGTGTTAGGTGAAGGGGATTACGGTGCTTTTGGGTCAATACTTCCTCTGAGCTGTTTGGCTGCTGGAGCTGAGGAGCGATTAGGCTTTTGTCTGTCAATCCGACTTCATAGAGGCGGTTATCACACACACACACACACACACGAACAGATACACCTAACCACCACCTACTGTCACACACACACTGCAGTGATTATGGCTGTAGGTATATCGGGCCCATTCAGCATGAGAGGTGTCAGATCTAGTGGTGTGCTGAGCTGAAATGATGACAATGATGGATAGGCCGAAATGTCAAAAAGACTCTATAGGCATTCAGAAATGTAACAGTTCAGTAGAGGTTTTTTTTTAGAGAAAGTGATATATTAGCATTATACACCTTTGTTTCTTTTAATCATGTAATTATTTTATTGCATCGTCAAAATTTCAGAAGGCTCATAACACTGTTAAATAGAGTTTTTGCAGGATTTTTTCTAGCCAGTTTACTGAATGTGCAAGCTGCTCTTTTTCCCCTCTTACAAGATCATTTTGAGATCTGGTAACAGCACTTAAGGCCCTGCACTCCCTCAGAGGTGATACATGCTTTTAACCGGCGAGCCATTACCTCATTAATTTTGAGATGTTAGTGTAATTATTGTAAAAAGAACAAGATCACTCCTTTTTGCAATTTACATTTCATGTCTGTGGGTTGAATTGGCTGTTAATGGGCCCCTGGGTGTTTAATCTCAAAAGGCCCCAACATGCAGATAATATAATTTGTTAGCTGTACTGTATGTTTAGCAGTCAGGCTTGATGTTTACAACTGCAGAGCATTATATTACAACAACTAGGTGACTTTGGTGTTCCTTTATCAGACATTTAATCTGACGAACATATCAGTGAATAAACAAATCATGACATTAGCATGAAGACTTGGCTTTAAATATTGATTTGGGAACTAGAAAACCTAATAAATCCATTGGTACCAACCATGTCATACGAGCTTGTTGTTGCAAAGGAGGATAAATAACGCTCCAAACTTACACTAAATTTTGTCGAGGAAAAACGGGCATGGCCTTTTTCAAAGAACTCCCTTGACCTCTGACCTCCACATATGTAAATGTAAATGGGTTCTATGGGTACCCACGAGTCTCCTCTTTACAGACATGCCCACTTTATGATAATCACATGCAGTTTGGGGCAAGTCATAGTCAAGTCAGCACACTGACACACTGACAGCTGTTGTTGCTGCTGTTTGCCATGTTATGATTTTATCATGGTTTTTATGCTAGATGCAGTACCTGTGAGGGTTTCTGGACAATATCTGTCATTGTTTTGTGTTGTTAATTGATTTTTAATAATAAATATATACATATATTTGCATAAAGCTGCATATGTGTCCACTCCCATGTTGATGAGAGTATTAATTACTTGACAAATCTCCCTTTAAGGTACATTTTGAATACATACAAAATGTACAATTAATCAGGATTAAATATTTTAATTAATTGACAGCTCTATTACCAATTAAAATGTACATGTGCTGCTTGATTTGTACCTACAGCAGTTAGTAACAGAACCTTTGCAATAAATATATTCACGTCTATTATCTGTTTGCAGGGACCCATCAGCATCCTAATGATTATTTTCATTATCAATTAATCCGTCAATTATTTTCTCAATGAATAGATTTGTTGTTTGGTCTATAAATGTCATAGAGGAGTAAAGAAACCAGAAAATATTCACATTTAAGAAGCTGAAATCAGATCATTATCGAAATAGTTGGCAATTAATCTGATAGTTGACAATTAATTGATTAATAATTGCAAAGTGAAAGGCCAGTGGGGGAATCTCATCATGTTTATATACAGACTTACAGAGTATTGTCCCAGTTTTTTGTTTTATTTCAGTCTCTAGTTTTTATTTCTACCTCTTTAAAGTGTCCTTGAGTCTTTTATTTTCTGATTCTTATGTGTGATTTTGCTGCTGTAACACTGCAATTTCCCTTTAGGGTAAATAAAACTCTTATCTTTCTATAAGAACAAATTAATTATGAATTAACAGTATCACTGACATAATATAGAGGCTATCAGCATTGTTTATTTTTTCACCAAGGTATCAGGATTAATGTGATAATGAGGTATTGCTCTGTTAAAATACAACCCGAGCTTTTTATTTTTCACTTATTGGACTGATTCTATTAATGTACCTTTTGCGAGTATCTCTTGTATTAATCCAGCAGCAGCGAGAGCAGAGTGATGTTATTAGGGGCCCTAGTCAGGCTCACAGTAGGAGCTGAGCTGACTGGCTATGGTGATTTCCACTTTACTTTTGTGTGGGTTAATGAAAAAAAAAAAAAAAAGCCCTGAAAAACCCTGAGCCTAATGGGATTTGGTGATAAGAAATTACCAGCGCCAGGTCCTTCTCTTTTGTCTCTAGCTGGGAGTTCAATGGCTGAGCCAATAAGAGAGCTCAGGGCCTCGGTTACCGTAGAGACGGGAGAACACAGGCCACAGCGTCGCCATGGTAAACAGGGGAGCTGTTTGTCAAAGTTCTTTTGACACACACGCACACATGCACACTGTACATACACACAAGTGTAGTCGGTGTCCAACGCTGCTTTTTCTCAGAAAACAATTACAATTCAAACTGAATAGTTTTGTTCAGACACTAATGCAAGTAGATAAAGAGGGAAAACTGTACGCCACGACAGGAGGGAATTCCCACAATGCTCCAGGGGCAACAGAGAGGGAAATGATACGGAGAACAGAGAAAATTCACGATTCATTAGAGGAAATTGATAAATGAGCTTGTACCAAAGTCAGGTCACTTTTTGGCATTTTTTTGTTTGATATAACAATCTTTTGGGTGTTATATATATGAGCATTTTTAGGAAAATGACATATAACAAATTAGCTATATCATCAGCAACACTGTATCTATATTTAGACATTAAAACACATTTTAATAAATCAGAGATTGATTGGCCGTTTCAAGTTTTGGAAAATGTTCAATACACATGTATTAATTATATTTAAGTAGCGTTAATAACGCATTAACGCAAAATCATTTTAACGACATTTATTTCTTTAACGCATTAACGCAATCCATCTTTCGGAAGTTGTAACGGGCTCAGTTTTAAAGCTAGAGTGAAGATTCATTCATATGAAACTAGAAAACCTAAAGAATCCATCGGTACCAACCATGTCATACTAGTTTGTAGCGAAGGAGGTTAAATAACACTATGAAGTTGTGCTACATTTTGGTGAGGAAAAACTGTCATGTCCATTTTCAAAGGGGTCCCTTGACCTCTGACCTCAAGATATGTGAACGTAAATGGGGTTCTATGGGTACCCACGAGTCTCCCCTTTACAGACATGCCCACTTTATGATAATCACATGCAGTTTGGGGCAAGTCATAGTCAAGTCAGCACACTGACACACTGACAGCTGTTGTTGTCTGTTGGGCTGCAGTTTACCATGTTATGATGTGAGCATATTGTTTTTATGCTAAATGCAGTACCTGTGAGGGTTTCTGGACAATATTTGTTATTGTTTTGTGTTGTTAATTGATTTCCAATAATAAATATATACATATATTTGCATAAAGCAGCATATTTGCCCACTCCCATGTTGATAAGAGTATTAAATACTTGACAAATCTCCCTTTAAGGTACATTTTGAAGAGATAAACGTGTGATTAATTTGCGATTAAATATTTTAATTGAATGACAGCCTTAATTTTAAACATTAATATTAAACAATATAAAATGAACCTGCTAAAATATCCTGGGCAGGAATTCCCCACAATGCTCCAGGCCAACAGAGAAGCAAATACATACATTCATTAGTAGAAATAGAGAAATGAGCTTTTACCAAACTCTCACTACTCATTTTTTAGTAATTTTTCACCAACTAAACACATGTTCTCCCATTTGGGTGTTATACGAGCATTTTTAGGAAAATGGAAATCACACAAAAAGTGACAGAAGAGTTAATCACCACTAGCTGCACTGATGCACTATGATACATCCATATGTAGACGCTTTTTAAATCGCATTTCAATCAAAAGAATGATCCCAAATTTCACAAGAGATTGATGATTTTATATTTTACACTCTGAAATCTCCAAAATATTCCCTGCATGCGTTTTCACTCCTACAGCGGATTTCGTCGCTGTGAGAGATTAGGCTCCGATTTCTGTGGCGGTTGCAGCCTGTGTTTTTCTTTTTAACTCGGAGGCCACGGAGCTGAGCTGAATAACACAATGACAACAATAGGAGAGAGCGAACCCGGAGCAAACGGGCGAGAGAGCAAGAGAAAGAGATAGGGAGCGAGAGAGAGAGAGTGAGAGAGAGAGAGAAAGGCTCCTTGGCTTGCCTGCTCCTGCAGTGCGTCAGCTCTATGGCGGAGTGGAAAACAAGCAAATTACAGACTACTGCCACAAACACAGTGGCCTTGTCATCTCAACCTGCCAGTAAGGATTTCCTAAATTACCAACAGTGCACTGGGAGGGCTGCCCTATAGCTTATCTGCCACTCCAGCAAAGAGACAGAGACAGCAGCGCTCTCTCCGTGAAGGTTAGACAGGACATGGAGCCAACATCAGCTTTTCTTTAAAAGGCAGACCTCATCCAGTCAGCGAGGCGGTCCGCTGTTACAGTAGATATTTCCTGAGCTCATCTGGAATATTGGTATCAGAGATGATTAAACTGTGCCGGACAGTTACCAAGTACATATACTCAAGTATTGTACCTAAGTACAGGTTCAAGTTACGTGTCATTTCAGAGGGAAATATTGATCTGTTTACTCTTCACAAATAGCCAGAGATACTGTATGTATCACTGTCCATCTTACAAAGCAAGACTGCAGCCAAACATATTACAATCTTCCATATAATCCATGGTATTGAGACTTTTGTTTTTTGGACTTTAACCTTTAAGGCAGTGCATCCTCGCAGGCAACATACATCATCACGATACCATCTTATTGATTCTTTGGACAACGACACAAAAGTCTGCCACAATACGATCTGATTCAAATCAGGAGCCTGCCATTGATATGACACAATATCATATTTCATATATATATTTAACACAATCAGTTACATTTAGATCAAATTGAAAAAATGCAAGTAAATTATGATTTGACTTTTGTTTACTGGGCTTTTCCAGACATTTAAATGAAAATAAACAATCTATTCTTTTTAATAAAAAGAATAAAAATAGATCTCCTGTTCACTGTAAAGTCCCACGTTTGTCATGTATAAGTACAAATGTTTTTATCAATTAAGAATTTTGAAATAAAGACGTAAAGGGGAGACTCGTGGGGACCCAGAGAACACAATTTTCATTCACATATCTTGAGGTCAGAGGTCAAGGGATCCCTTTGAAAATGGCCGTGCCAGTTTTTCCTCGCCAAACTTGAGCGCGTTATTTAGCCTCCTTCTCGACATGCTAGTATGACATAGTGGATACCAATGGATTCCTTTGGTTTTCTAGTTTCATATGACACCAGTATCTTCCCTCTAGCTTTATAACTGAGCCCGCTACAACCTCTGAAAGATTGATTGCGTTAAAGAAATTAGTGGCTTTAAAAGACATTTTAGCCTTGAAAACTGTCCAACTCAAAGATACTTTTGTTGGTAAAAGTGATATTGATTTTCCAAACCTCATATCATGTTCAACTTGAAAAATCCCAACCTGAATGTCGACCATATCCGTGAATAATGACTCTAATTTCCTGTGTCATTACGCTCCGGCCTGTTGCTTTTAAACAGTAAACAACTGAGGACAGCGAAACGGACAAAAGCTTGAATTTATGTCACTGAACAATAACTATTAAAAACTGAATAATGTTACTGCTGCAGCATCAGAGAGGGTGAATGCTGGTAATTTCTCATTGTAGGAAAAATGACGAGACATGAATGGGTCTTGTAAATGTAATGATCACACACACACACACACACACACACACACACACGCGCGCGCACACACATCCCTACAGTAATGACATTTAAATGGCTCATTTGAAGATAAAAGGCCTGCTGACATCAAATGGATCCTTGTTATCATAATAGCAAACAACTAACAAGAAATGAAGCAGCATAAAAAGACATGCCTCATATTTGTCTCCGTGAATACAATAACTAAGCAAACAAATATTGTTAACAAACAGCGATCTAAACTGTCTATTCACATCAACACATTATGCGAATGTTTGCCAATTTACGCTTCACCAATAGCTGAAGGAAATTAGCGTGCATTACAAACGGCTCGGCAGAGATTTCCAATTAATTTTCCTTAAACAAGCATGACAAAACATGGCGGTGTGTTATAAAGCCGGAATTTTTTGTCAGCAAACAGAATCCAGATTTGAATAGGAGATTTATGAAGCTTCGTATTTTGTTTAGAATGTGATTCAAACGAACCAAAACGTCATGAATGACCCTTTTGCAACTGTTTAATTAACACTTATGAGGCTTTTATGGGGACTTACATTCATATACTTTTTTTTTTTTACCCGACACTTTCTATCAATGGAGCCTCTTTAAGTTGCATTTATTTAATGTTATGAGCATTAAATCTCATGCAGCCACAAATGTCAAGTCCAAGACTTATTTTTATTGTGGTCCATGATTGAATAACTATATCATTGTCAATCAAACACACCAAAAATTAGGGCTGCAACTAATGATTATTTTCTTTGTTGATTATTTTATCGATTAATTAATGGTAAAAAATGTTTTGTCAGTGTTTCCCAAAGCCCAAGACGACGTCCTCAAACGTCTTGTTTTGTCCACAACTCAAAGATATTAAGTTTACTGTCATAAAGGAGTAAAGAAACCAGAAAGTATTCACATTTAAAGAAGCTGGAATCAGAGAATTTTGACTTTTTTTTCTTAAAAAAATTACTCAAAGCGATTAATCAATTATCAAAATAGTTGGCGATTAATTTAATAGTTAACTAATCGATTAATCATCACAGTTCTACTACAAAAAATTATGAAAAAAATGCTTACAAATGATACGTTAACACTTTCAAGTCTCTCATATGCCTTCATTTGTTCTTTTCAAAAGGGATAAGCAGGTATCAATAGTGAATGGATGGCAGTATAATACTCTACACTGACTCTGTATGTATTCATTCATTTCTATTTAAGTGTGGCAAATTCTGTTTATATAAAAGGAGACAAAAATACACAGAGGCAATGCTATTGTATGTTAACTGCCCAAAAGAAAAACATGAAACTTAACCTTCAGCCTCATTGATTTGCTTTGCAACAAATATTAGATTTAAACTCAATGAAATGTTCTTCCAAAAGAAATGATTTGTTATGTTTAAACCACGGATCCTTTGAAAAGAAGGCATTATTTGGATGAATTGAATTGGATTTGGAGTATTCTTGTCTAAACGCTGACTTTGAATTGGGATACTTCTTAATGAAGTTACAGAAGTTCAACTATAGAGAAGGACGCAGATTGAGAAAGGCCTTTGAAATAAACTGAGGATAGGATGATAAAGAGAAACAGACCTGTATTATGCAATATTTCGTGCATGGATATTCCATTCATCATTATTTCAAGACCATTAAACTGCTTCGACATCAAAAGTTTCCTCACACACACAAAAGAAACTTTTCATTCTCCGCTCCTTCCCAGCTTTCCTTTCATCTTCCTCATCAATCTCATCATCATCCCTTTTTTTTTATTCCCGTCTCCTCGTCTTCCACCTCCTTTTTTCTCCCTCTCCTTCCTCCTCCTCCTCCTCCTCCTGTCTGAGGATCTACCTGTAATAGACCAGTAATTTCCCCCTATTACAAGACAGTACATTAGTCTCTGCCTGCACTATTTACACAAGTTAGCAGTCCAACCAAGCCATTTACAGAGGATCATTACAGCATGTGGTGTCCCAATACGCTTGGGAATTCTGAGATGAAGTGATGGCTTGAATGCATTATCCCGTGTGTGTGTGTGTGTGTGTGACTGTGTGTGTGTGAGTGTGTGTATGTGAGATCAAGGCAAGATCTCACAATAGATCCTTTTAAAAGCCCAGCTCAGGATATATGATACTATTAAGATTTTTTGAGTACCAATTACACCACCACTACCTTAAGTGGCATTCCAGCCATTCAATTTTGATACATTATGAAGATGGCTTCATATATTATAGCGGGATCTTCTTTAAGATGTTCGGCAGCCGACGGCGAGGCCTCAAAGTGCTGCAGGCAATTTGACAAAATTATCAATCCTCCTGCATTTGGCTGCTGCCCCTTTTTCTGGGAGTGATATCATCTTAAATGAGTGCATTCCCTCTTCCCACCTGACACTATCTTAACACCATTTACTGGTAACAAGGTAATATCCAGCTATCTACTGTAATACGATATGGGACGACATCTGCACGACATGGTGCCCCGAGGAGGTGAAGTGCTGGTCTGGTACACATCCAGCCTATAACATGTCAACTCTCCTGTTTAGAGTTTATAGTATACTCCGACTCCGACCTTTAGAGAGATAAAATAAAGCGTCTTTAACAGTAAACTGTCAGATGAGAGAAACATTGTTCACATGTCATGCAGCCTTTTCAAGGCAACCAAAGAAACCAAAACTAGTGCTTGCCGTCACCCGTCAGTTAGAAAATAATGGTTTACAACACAGAAAGGGAAACTCTACTCTCAGCTGAATAGTTACTTAAAACACAGCTTTTCTTTTGTCATCTAATGACACAGAAAAATCACAGTATTTCAACCACATCTCACCGTCTTCTCTGGAAAATGGGATGAAAAAGTGAGTGGACTCTGTTTCTTACTGTCTGGCTTTTATTTCTGTAGTTTTGATTATTTGTATCAAGCTTGTGTTTCCTGCAAATCCAGGTGGCATAACATTTCCTACAAAAGTTGTAAATAACGCAAATAAGTTCTAACATGAATACAATGTCTAGGACATGGTGCGAGCGAGTAAAGCTCCTAATGAATTTTAAAAATCAAAACTTAAAAATTAAAAAAAAAGTTAAATCAAATATTAGTTTTAGGTTGGACAATTTTCAGAGAAAACCTACCAGAAATGTGCATTAACAACAGTTATGAATTAATATTATAAGTGAAAAAAGGGTGGTGACTAGGGCAGTGTATTAGCAATAATCTGGCGATACGATACGTATCATGATACAGGGGTTACGATTCAATATATTGCAATTCTGTAAGCAAGGCGATATATTGCGATCATTTAAATCCAATTTTAGGAAAACTGTCATAGTATAAAGAATACACTGCCATTTACATAATACCTGAGTAAAAAAGTGTACTTTTTTAAGCAATCAGAACAGTGGGATCTGCATTTGCATTTATCAAAGTCCCTGAAACATCCATCATAGCACTGAGAGGACACATACACTGAGAGGGCGCATATATTTGCAAATTAAATAAAGTTTTAACTGAGTTCATCTTTGCATGTAAACTAATAATTAAAATCAGAGTTTTTGAGATACAGTATCACAAAGCATAATATTGCGATATTTAATATTTTCTTACACCGCTATTGGTGACCATTTCGACCATTTTTACATAAGGATAGTGAAGATTGGAAAATTTTTTTAGCATTCTGACAAACGTTGCAGGTTTTGGTTGATTCTCGTGTGGTTGTAAGACAAATCTTCTACGCCATCTTGTCACACTGTAAGTACACGCTCTGTGATCATGTGTGTGTGCATTAGTTCATGTGTCTGAATCTCTGATGGTAAATGTCCTCCTCCTGTAATAATGACTTCTCTGAGGGCTTCCCTGTCTTAAAGGGATGGGATAAACCCAACACACACACGCACACACACACACACACAGTGTCTCACACACTGAATGGTCTCCCATGGCAGTATCAGTAGGACATTGTCAGGCCAAACAAAAGGCCTTATCTTCCTTTCTCCTTTCAGTCTGGGTGATTGGCCGAGAGAAATGAGGAGAAAAGGCCATGTCCTCACCCGAGGCACCACAAATGTCAGCCACCTTCCTATCTCCATACAGCCTGTGTGTGTGTGTGGGGGAAAGTGTGTGTGCATGATGGGAGATCTACAACATTTATCTGTCTGACAAGGCTGCAGAGGCCAGGGAAATATTCCTGTCAGAATCATGAAATATGGGGGCCTACACACACACAGTACAAGCTCTCTGCTGTTTGGAAAAAGTTGTAGAATAAACTGGAAGTTTTTTCTTTAACGCTTCTTCTTCATGATAAAAACTATACAGCTACTTATTAGCAGCCTTGATGCAGGACCGCCACGCTGTCTCGAGTGCACCAACTCTGGTGTTCTCCCATTTGAAACATCCCAGCAACAAGTGGTTTCACATCGATGTGTGCCGCATGCACAGTAACAAAAACATGTCTTGCACAAATGGAGTAAAAATCCATTATCCTGAATAGAGGCCAAATTGAAAATGATGCACAATTTGTTCCCTGCATCGGGTCCTGCAATTCTGAACAAAAAGAGAAAAAAATAAGACTTATTTTTTCTCAATATATCTCCAAATAGGTCACTATTTCTGGGGCATGAACAGAAAATACAAATATACTGGAAAAACAAAGTTCAGAAACTTGTGTTTGGTGGATTATTTCTCTGTTGTTACAATGCTAATTGGCATTGTATGTTACATCGTTGGAAAGCCTGTTTATTTACCTTCGCAATGATGTCCAACTTGTAAGGATCATGCATTTGTGGGATGAGCAGCACAGCTGATTATGTGGGGAGCGCCCAAGAAAAAATTGCCAAAATGCTCTCCCAATTCCGAACTTTGTTTTTCCAGTTTATATATTTGATTTTTTGGTGATTTAATGCACGTTTAAATTATATTCCTGTATCAGCGGTGGAGGAAACTTTGATATGAATGCATATTTCGGCCCACATCAAAATTTTGATGAGTTCTTGAAGTCTCTGGGCTTGTCGTAGCTCTTCAGAAACCACCTAGAATCCCTTTGAGGTTCCTTAAAACACATTTAAACTCGCTGACCCTATGTACACTAAATTAAAATATCCCTCCCAACTTTCTCTTCAACCCTGTCTGCTGTCCATCATGTGACCTCTCAACCACCAGCGCTCTCTCTTCATGAGCTTTCCATCACTAATTGAAGGATCATTTTAGCCACAGGATATGGCTGAAGACATTAATCAAGACCTCGTTAAGGGTCGTTAAGGGACAATTGCCCATAATTCCTCTAATCCACTGGATATTTAATTAATTAACCAGCAATTAGAGACCAAAAACTGTACAGCTGGCATGTTCAAACCAGACAGACAATTGTAGATTGGCTCTGCTGTGCCATTAATTGGTATTTGAAGTAATTTTCAATTATAAATCTGTCTGAGTGATGAATCCATGCTGTGGCCAGGAGGACACAACTTTAAGCTCCAAGGTTTGATCAGCAGAATCACAAGCAACCGTAAAGGAGGGCCTTTACCTCGGGTGTTGTGCACCACCTGCCCACCGTGATCAATGTTAAAAAATATACATATTCTAAGCTGGTTCACTGCTAAAAGCATGTCCTATCACAATGTGCAAAGTGTCTCTGAGTTATGACCATACTGTATAATACTATTAGTCTAGTTTAAAAAATGAAGGTGTATTAGTTTCTCTACATTTAGATGTAGGAGTCTTAAAGATGTTTTAGACATAGTCTCAAATTTGTCATGAACTAAATTCAAATATTAGAGCAGAACACATTGTTTCTTACAGTTTCCATTGACTTTTTGCCAGACTGAAACTACTAACGTCTGCAAGGCACTCTCTGATTCAACCTTCTGTATAGCATTGCATAGTAACTAGGGCTGTCAATCTATTCAAAAGATTTCATCATTAATTGCATATTTTTTATCTGTTCAAAATGTACCTTAAAAGGGAGATTTGTCAAGTATTTAATACTCTTATCAACATGGGAGTGGGCAAATATGCTATTTTATGCAAATGTATGTATATATCTATTATTGGAAATCAATTACCAACACGTAACAAAGACAAATATTGTCCAGAAACCCTCACAGGTACTGCATTTAGCATTAAATAATATGCTTGAATCATAACATGGCAAACTGCAGCCCAACAGGCACCAACAGCTGTCAGTGTGTCAGTGTGCTGACTTGACTATGACTTGCCCCAAACTGCATGTGATTATCATAAAGTGGTCTGTAAAGGGGAGACTCGTGGGTACCCATAGGACCCATTTACATTCACATATCTTGAGGTCAGAGGTCAAGGGACCCCTTTGAAAATGACTATGACAGTTGTTCCAGTTTTTTTTAAAGTATTCATTATTGAATTACTTCTATAATAATCAAGGAATCAATCAAACTAAATCATAGTCGTGACCAGACAACATCTGGTTTTTGATGACAGGACAAATCACCAATAGCAGCCCTCAAACACCTACTACTAAAACCATGTGACACTAAGGAAATATGATCGAACAGACATAAAGCTTGAGAAGAGGGACACCTTGGTTGTATTTTTAATATGCGGCCTGGCTGAGCACCAGAGGGGGGGATCGGTACACCTGGGTCGCCGGCTGAAAGGACCGGCGGTAAACAATGAATAGACGACAGAGCGAGCGAGAGGCAAACAAGTCATTTGAGTGTGTTACTAATGTCTCTGCAGCAGGTGGGAAATCTATTACTGCTGTTTTCTAGACGCCTCTCAGCACAAACAATTAGAGGCTGAGAGGAGGAGGAGGAAAAAAGTGTGTGAGAGGAAGACGGGGAGGGATAAAGAAAGGCTACAGAATCAATTAGTCTTGTTAGGAGGAAGTTCAGCTCTCACACACACACACACACACACACACACACACACACACACACACACACACACACACACACACACACACACCAGCCCACTGTGGTACAAACCTTCAATGAGCGATTCCCTCCCCTCCTCCTGTGTTTTCTTCCTGCCGACAGTGTTTTTATTCTGACGCTTCGATAGCTTTAATACTTCTCTCTCTCTTTCTGTTGCCTGCCCGGCTCAGCGACATGTACACACTCCCTCTGCCCTTACTGTAAACGCCATCTGAGCACGGAACATGTGTCTCAAATAAGAAAAAAAAAACGTGGATTCCTGCCGCCTTATGTGCCCTGCAGTAACCCCCCCTCCTGCCCTCACTTCTTCCCCCGTCCCACCCTCATTTTCTCTAGGTGTGCCTCTGTCAACAGAACTTCAGGCCGTGATTACTGAGAATGAACTTTGCAACTTGTGTGAGTGACGTTTGTGCGTCTGCGAGTGTGTTTGTCGAGCGATAGGAGAAATTTTAAAAACCAACCTTCCTGTCCTCTTCTCTGTGCATCGATGTGGGAACTTTTAAGTCCTAGTTCATGAACTCTGACCTTTGACCAGGCACTCATTCAGTCCCTTGTGGTGGTTAAGAAGGGGAGGTTACGTGGGGACTCGAGAGAAGCCCCACTGTCTACCCACAGTCAATGTTTTATTTATGGACCTCTGCACTTTTGGCTGTGATGACTTCAGTACTTAAGTAGTTACCTGAACTGTATTTTTAAGGGTTTTATACAATATTTACATGCAATACAATATGAATTGATTTTTGTTTTCTTTGCCAACCATTTTTTTTTGTTTGTTTCTTATTTAATTGTCTTTATTTTGGCATGATTTGTCACTATTATTCACAAACAAACGTGCCCGTTGGATCTATTCTAAGCGTAAAACGTTATGGGGGATGTTCCCTGTATGTTTTTCTATGTCATGACTCTGATGACAGCTGAACACCAAGAAGCAGGTGTAGGAAAATGTTTGCTGGATGAGCTAAACTTTATCACCGTCTGCTTCCAGTAGGAATAACTGGACCAGAACCAGTCCAACACTTTGGTTCAGGGAACTGAACTGTTGAGCTACAAAATGTTTATTTTCTGTGTCATGTCCAGTTATGATTTGAGTGTTTCTTTTCTACTCATTCATAGAATTCTTCACCCAAACAAAAACGGTCACCTAATTTTATTCTGTTATGATAACTTGAGCCTGAAGAAACACATCATAGGAAACAATAGAGTTGTGAAGTGGGTCGGAGCTGTTTTGAGCGCCCCTGGTACCGGAAGTAAAAATGGCATTCATTTTTTCCCACAGACAGTGCTGCGTTACTCGCTGTTGGAGCACTTTTACTGCTTGGATCAACATGAAACTCTCACGATTCAATCACGGTTCAGATTATTTAAAAACGGTTAGAAAATATATAAATAAATCAGTTCACTTGTCATTTTTGGTTCACTTCTGGATGAATTCCACCAATATGGCACTGCGTTTTGTTAAAGGGAAAATTCGCCACCTTTTATGTGGATGTCCAATCAGTGTGCTGATGGTAAATGTAGATAATATATAAATCCCCCAGTGCGTGCTAAATTATATTAACCGAGAAAGCTGATCTCTCTCTCGCTCTCTGCAGAGCCTTGCCGGCAGTGCCTACATGTACCAAGATGCATTGCATGTAAGCGGCGAGTTAGTTATGTCTGAAAAATAAAAACAAAATCTTACAAAATGTCAATGAAGGCATTATTCTTACACCTAAACAGAAAAATACAACTGTACCTCAAGTTTCTCTGTTACGCCGAACTAAGACGAGCTTAATTGCCTCATTAACTCATCATAAAACACACTTTCAAACTGGACAGAAACAAAATAAAAGTCATCAAAATCATAAGTCCGTTAGTCTTTCCACTATTCCAACAATCAGCGACTCTGGTTTGGTAGATTTAAATCCTTAATTCACAGAGTAATATGTGAAAATATGCCGGCTCTACATGTTTTCCCTGCTGTATCTCTCTGCTGTACCAGATGTCAGCTACAAAATCGCCCTGCTGGTTGTCTTTTTCAATTTATCTTCGGGATCCTGGAGAAGGTCTCCAACACACGTCTGTCCCAGTGAGGAGGAAAAATATCATGCCTCGTAACGCACATTCGGCTCGCTCTCTCGAGGTTGTCGTCGGCGACAGCATCCAACAAAAACTGCCCACGCTGACATCCATCACAGCAGAATTATTGCGTTTCTGTCAACATTGGAGGGTAATTTGAGCAAAGCCACCACCGGTCGTGTTTGCTCTCAGCAGCTCAGGTTCTGGAGGGTCTCTGCCGGCCTTATCCTCCCCGCTGTAGCAGCATCCTCGAGTGACCTCTCTCTGGCTAAATATCTGAGTCAGCCAAAACACTGTAAATGTCCACTGTAAAAAAAACCCCTCGTCCATAACATCCTCTGCACTCATATTACTGGATGCCATTTTCACTGTTGGAAACGTAACACAAGCGAAGAGAACAAGGCAGTTTTTGAGCGGCGTTGCACCCCACAGCTACCAGAGCTGAAGTAGCACTCTGTGGTTCTTCCTCGCCTCCAACGACATCACTGTGACGCCACTAGATGCAGGAAGAACAACAGATGTTGCAGCTGCACCTCAGAGACACAGAAAACATCAGCAAGAACTGCAGGTGTTTGTCACACTATATCCCTAGCTCAGATAGAGATCAGGTTGATAATCAGCGAATTTTCCCTTTAACATCTGCAATGACGAACCATTTCGAATTTGCCACCTGTTTCGCGCCTCTGACTGACTTCTTCTCCATGTCAACGACCGCTGAGGCTCATGGGTATTGCAGTATTTAGAGCCTCCCGCCAAGCCAAAATGACAAATAAAACATGATTTCTCAGAAACTAAGTTGAAATAATTGAAACCGGCGGTCCTAATGTAAACCTATATAACCGTTACATTTTCCGGAAGAGTCCTGTGTTTCTATGTTGATTAACATTGAAGATATTCACACAAGAAAAAAA
The DNA here is from genome assembly GCA_916701655.1 of Sebastiscus albofasciatus. Taxonomy (NCBI): domain Eukaryota; kingdom Metazoa; phylum Chordata; class Actinopteri; order Perciformes; family Sebastidae; genus Sebastiscus; species Sebastiscus albofasciatus. Next base: position 40,575 of record CAKAOI010051773.1, read on the forward strand.
GTGCAAATGGGAATAAAGAATGGAGAGAAACACTTCTGGTTCCTCTCACTTTGCAACTCTGTGCAGGTCTGTGGGAGTGGAGCATTTCAGCTGAGACTATATTATATATAATACGTGTATAATACAGCAAAGGTAGAATATCTACTGTGTGGATCTTTAGAGGATGAGCAAAAAATATAGAGCAAATGGTTGCAAATATGTGGAGGGGGGTGGGAGGGGGCATGTGCAGACGGGATGTTTCCTGTGTCAGTGGTTGTCATAATGTGTCTGTGACAAGGGGACAGGGTTGCCTGTATTTATAAAGGTTTGATTTTTTTTTTTTTTTTTTTAACGGGGGGTAAAAGGGGGGAGGGTGGAAATGTGTTCCATATATGTGGTCCAAGCAGAACAAACTGGATGTGCAGAACAATTTGGTATTCTTTGAAAATAAAAACTTGGCATTACAATGCCACCATGTGGCCATATGATGCAAGTTGTTAACAAGGACAAAACATGTTATTTTAATGTTATTTTTTATTTTGAAATCATATTATTAATAAAGTCATTAAGTACTGTTGTCCCCGCGTGTGTCCATATCATCATTGACCGCTGCGTGACCCGGTCATGGCTGCGTGTGCAGGGTTCATGTAAAGTTCATGCGATGGTCAATGCAGTCTGCGGGGTTAAAAGGACACGCAGCGGGCCGGGCGGTAATGCTCATGATGCATTGACCATCTATCGAGGAAATGTCACTATAGAGAGGGCCGTTTATTGGCAAAGGCTGATCAATAAATTGTACTCTGTGACACAGCTTTGCATTGAGAAAAACCTAGTGTGAGTTTTTAACCATAGCGTTTATACCGTCATATGTCTCTGGGTGTGAGAGACCATTGTGTTACATAATCAAACATCTGTTTGGTAAACACTGGATATTTGTATGATCTTTCATGTCATGACAAAATACATTTGTCAGGCATTTAAATTGCAGGATAAACCAAAAACAGACATTCCTGCATGGTTATTTCTTTCTCATTTGATTTTGCAGGAAATGTACTACATTGCAAAATATGTCAATTAAAGCTGAAACAATTATTTAGTTAATCGGTTAGTGAATCAGAAAATGAATCGACAACTGTTTTGATAATCAAGTAATTGTTTTTAGTCATATTTTAAAGGAAAAGAAATGCCAAAAATGCACTGTTCCAGCTCCTCTAAGGTGAATATTTGCTGTTTTTATTAGTTTTGGACAGTTGTTGAGACAAAACAAGCAACATCAGGGTGTTACTTTGGGCTCTGGGAACATTATATATCAGCATTTTCATAATTTTCTGACATTTTATAGTCTAAAGAATCAATTAAGTGAAAAAGTGATCAACTGATTAATTGATAATGAAAATAATCTTAAATTGCAACATACAAAACTTTATTGATCCCTGGGGAGAAATTCACAAGCTACCCATCAATATACTAATACATTAAAATCATCCCCATCTTTAACAGTGATGTGCAATAATTATAATAATATACATTATTCTGAAATGGGACTCATTCTGCATAACAAGCACTCTTACATTTGGTATTTTATTTGGTATATTTCACAGAAACAGACGTTTCAACACATACACAGTCCACGTACATAATGGCAAATACAATCACACACACCATGGCAGGTATTGCACCCAGGTAGTGCACTGCACCGTCTACCGTCTTGCCCATATTGCACAGACAATAGCCCAATATTACACAGATGCAACATATTGCACTGTCCCTATTTAACATATTGCACTGTCTAACCATATTGCACTGTCCTTATGATAGCTTTATGTTACCAGTTGTTGAGGAGTTTAATAGACATCGGCAAGAATGAATGTTTGTAACGGTTCAATCTGCACCGTGGGACTCTATATCTCCTGCTGGAAGGTAAAAGTTGGTGCTCCTGGTGTAAGATGTGAGTTTTTTCTGTGCCTGTCTGATGACAGACTGCTCATAAAGCATCTGGAGGGTAGGGTGGTTTTTGACCCCCATAATCTTCATGGCAGTCTGCACCAGGCGAGAAATCTGTGACCCCAACTGCACGGTCAGAATGGGGCTGTATGGGGCTGCGTAGCCGCAGACCGGTCAGGGTGCCCTTGCTGACCTAATGTCATGGCTGATTGGTGTATAACAAATAGGTACAAATGAACTGAGAAGATCTTCAGGTCTTTTCATACAAGGAACAGTGTGTAGGACTTAGTGACATCTAGTGGAGAGGCTGCAGATTGCAGACAATTTAAACCTCAGGCAGGAAGTTTGGTTTGTTCCTTCTGGGCTACTGTAGAAACATGGCGGCCAGCTCCATGAAGAGGACCACATGGTCCACATCCATGTGGAGGGCCTGTAGATATAAACAGAAACGTCTCATTCTAAGGTAACAAAAACACAGTGGTTCTCATTTTCAGGTGATTATACAGTAAAGAAAACACATTCTTATTAATATTATATATAATTTCTGCCAATAGATCCCCTCATTATCAGACACTGTGAGTAAGACCTTCAGGTCAGCAGCCATGATGGCAGGTAGGTAACTAACTAACTCTGAACAGTCAAAAACTCTTTTTGAAACTATCCCTAAAGTTGTTTGTGTGTTGACTCAGTTATTTGGTATGTTTTATCACATACTGTACTTCAACAGTCCTGTAATAATTCTACTATTATGAAGCTTATCGAGGCAACACAGCTGCAACACAGTTGAAGTCAGATAGTATTTATCGCTGTGTTGTGCAGATGCAGCAACTACGTTGAAACAAATGTCTTTTACAAAAACGCCTCCAGATATCACTGTAGTGTATATTTATGTTTATATATATATTTTTTTTGAATATACTTTATTTTTTCCCTTTTTTCGAGGTTGTTTTCATTTATGCAATTTACAGTTCGTAATTACAATAATTTATAAACCAATTTTTAAGTAGTTGAGCTTATAGACGAACTCATTAAGTACACTAGAGAAAACAACTTCAACATTCAAAATTGAAATAAAATTAAGAAAAGAAATTATAATAATAATAATAATAAAAAGAAAGAATAGAATTAAAAAAATAAAAATAAATGAATAAAATAAAATAAAAAAACAAAAAAGAAAAAAGAATAATAATACAAAAATAAGAGAGTAATAATAATAAATTAAATAAACAAATTATCTTTTTTTTCCAGATCTTTTTTTTTCAGACATTTTTTAGATCTCTTTTTTTTTTTTTTTACTTTTTTTTCAGACTTTTTTTCAGACATTTTTCAGATCTTTTTTTCAGATTTATTTTTCAGACTTTTTTTTTTACTTTTTTTTCAGACTTTTTTTTCAGACTTTTTTTCAGATTTATTTTTCAGATCT
>CAKAOI010051774.1:0-31669 GCA_916701655.1 Sebastiscus albofasciatus
ATATATATACACACATACATAGATATAGATATAGATATATCTCTATATATCTCTAGAGATATATATCTATATATCTATATATATGCACACCTGTTTTACCTGAGGGCTTGTCCTTAACCATGTAGAGACTTGACTTTTCCCCCCTTTGAACAACACATTTCATTGTGTGCACAAGCATGTGACGGTCTGCTGACTCTTTAAAGCTGCTCTGTTAGACATTTTGCCAAGTAGCTAGCTAACGTTTATTAATCCATTTTAATAAGATTCCCCACCTAACTAATAACTTTACAGCCCTTTAGTTTCACAGGTAACAAAGCTCATTTTTTTATTTTATTTATTTTTATTTAACCTTTATTTAACCAAGACGGTCAGCAGCAAGAACACAAAGTTGCAGACACAAATAGAGATAAAATACAATTCACAAACACTAAAAGCACTAAAATGTGCATTAAAAGAGAACTATCTGAAGACAAAAATGAACTTTTCTGTGAGTCAGCTGCACAACAAGAGGGCTAAACACATCAGCATACCGTAGTCTGCTTCCAAAGCCTTCACTTTGCATTTAGACATATTTAATGATACCAGCTTCTTGGTTTTTAGGTCATTTTGCAGACTGAAGGTGCATCTTTACTTGTCTGATATGAACGCTACAGCTGTTTACATGTTAGCTCCCGTTAGCTCCTCCCGTTAGCTCCGGTGTGTGACTCAGGTCGGTAGACTGTAACGTAATGATAACATTTAGAGCACGTGCACACGGAGCCGCCCGGGTTTATCACGGTTAACGTAACATCTGTTAAAACTTCTTAAATGCTTCTTATAAGCTTTTACAGTTCAAATCTCAGTTTAGGCCTAAAAATGAGATGCAGAGAGTTTGAGTGGCGGCGTCACGGTGACTGTTTTAAACCGTTGATGTTCAGCCGTTAATTTTAAAACGTCCAGCCGTTGACGTTCAGCCGTTAATTTTAAAACGTCCAGCCGTTGACGTTCAGCCGTTAATTTTAAAACGTCCAGCCGTTGATGTTCAGCCGTTAATTTTAAAACGTCCAGCCGTTGACGTTCAGTCGTTAATTTTAAAACGTCCAGCCGTTAAACGTTCAGCAGTTCATTTTAAACGTCCAGCCGTTACAGCCGTTAATTTTAAACTTCCAGCCGTTAATGTTCAGCCGTTGACGTCCGCAGCGGTTCAAACAACAGGAGCTACTCTACAATCAAAGCCCTTTGAACTCACCCCGCGGATATCCCAGTAGGCCAGCTTCATCGTCATTTTGAATCACTTTCCCGAGAACAAATCAGGCTGATGAAGACTTGAGCAGCTCGCTGGTCGGAGAAGGAGAGGAGGAGAAAGAGAGGAGGAGGTGGGTTCTTTCTGCAGCCTGTGAGGGGGACAGACTGGCGGATAGACAAACCGGAGGAGGAGGAGGTAGGCGGGGTGAACCGAGTGAACCGGGCGGTCTCACGGTTCTTTTGTTTGCACCAACAGCCTCAGTACTCAGTTCAGTCTCTAAAGTGTGTAATCTGAACCCACCCGACAGCTTCACATGTAGATGATTCATACCTGGTAGAATAACGTGTATCTAAATCCTGCTGTTATATTGAACAGGTGCAGACTTTCCCATACAGACACAGAGAAACCAGTGAAAGCTGCAGTATTAAACAGCTGCTACTGCTGGAATATATGCTGGGATTACTGCATGAAGCTTTCATAGTATAATGCTGCATAAAAAATAACAAATAAATTGTGATATAGAATGTCATATGCCTGGTATAGTATGCCATGAAAATGTCAGAAAAACTTGTAGTATAGTATGCCATAAAAAGTCCTTGTATAGTATGCTATGAAAATGTCAAAAAAGTCATACTATAGTATGCAATACAATTTTTTAAAAAGTCCTGGTATAGTATGCAATCAAATGTTTAAGTTTATTACTATAGTAGCCTATTCTGCAAACAGGTAAAAGTATATGACTTTTTTCAACATACTATACTATGAATTTTTTTACTTTTTCTTTGACATACCATACGATGACTTTTTTTCAACTTTTTTCAACATACGACCTTTTTTGACATACCATACGACGACTTTTTTTGACATACTATACGATGACTTTTTTCGATCTTTTTTGACATACTATACAACGACTTTTTTTTCGACATACCATACTATGACTTTTTCTTTGACATACTATACAATGACTTTTTTTTTTACATACTATGACTTTTTTGGCTTTTTTCGACATACTATACTATGACTTTTTCATGAAATTTTTCGACCTACTATACTATGACTTTTTTTCATATATTTTCAACATACAATACTATGACTTTTTTCATCAAATTTTTCAACATACTATATGATGACTTTTTTTCATGAAATTTTCGACATACAATACTATGACTTTTTTTCATAAAATTTTTCAACATACTACACTATGACTTTTTTTCATGAATTTTTTGTGACATATTATACTATGACTTTTTTTGATAAAATGTTTTGACATACTATACTATGACATTTTTCGACATAATATGTTGAAAAAAAGTTATAGTATAAAATGTTGAAAAAAAGATCATAGTATAATATGTCGAAAGAAAGTCATAGCATAGTATGTTGAAAAAAAGTCATAGTATAAAATGTCGGAAAAAAAGTCAGTATACTATGTTGAAAAAAGTTGAAAAAAAAGTCATAGTATAGTATAGTACAGTACTAATCCCGTCGTAGTGGAAGGCCCTCTGCTACACAGACAACATTAGTTCCGGTGTTGTTTCCTTCTGCTCTCATTGCCCTCACTTGTGTATAATAAAGGTCTTAAAATTTTATATTTTTGCACTCTTAATAATTTGTTTAAGATTAAGTGGATTATATTATTATTATTATTATTTTATTATTATTATTATTATTAGATTAAGTGGATTATTGAATACTTTAAAAAAAACACAAGCATAGTATTTGGAATATTTCCCCCCAATTACCTGTTTGATTCAGTTGATGGCATCAAATTTCTATTAAAATGTGACTTCTCTGTTGATAAAATCCCAATTAAGTTAGCAAGTTTTCATAGACAAACACTGACTGATGGTTATTAGCTTACAAACATAACTTTTCACCTTACAGGTATTTCATATGAAACAATTAAGACATTCGATAGAAAAATAGGACTATTTTCTATCACACATGGTTTAATAAAGGAATATCGACAGTTGGCCAATTACTTAAAACGTTTTTTATTTAGACAGGCTTTTGTTAATCCGTCTGAATAACAGCTCCACTTTATTTATTGCTTTTATTGGCCTTTTCTTGACTGTATTCTGACCTTGTTACTTGTTTATGTGTCTCTGTCATTTGTTTGTTTTGTTGTGTTTTTAGCTTGACAGCCCTTACTTTTAATATTGACTGATGTATTTTTTATTAATGTAAAGCACTTAGTGATTTTGTATCTGTGAAAGGTGCTATATAAATAAACTTTACTTACTTACTTAATAAAAATGGTTTATTTATTATCTTATAAAGAATTTATTGATAAATTCAAAATGTCTGTTAAACCAAAGGAGTCTTTATCACTTTTGTAACCTGCAGTTTTCAGTTTCATTTATTTGCTTTTCTGGGATGTAAAAACGGCAGCAAGTCAACCACTCCAATGTGAACAACATTTATTTTTATTAGACACAAATGCAATTAAATAATATTTCACAAACAGCACATATAGTTCTCTGGGAGGAGGACACATAGTGGGTTTTTGGATATTGACACATAGCCTCACAGATAACAGAGGACCCAAACTGAAGGCAGGAGTTTGAAAAGGGTTTGTTGACTTTCACTTCTCTAAAAATGTGTTTATTCCTGTATTTGGCACCGGTTGGAGTGAAAACGGATGGAACAGATCATGCATCACTCACAGTATTAAAATATGTGTGTGTGTAAAGGACAGATGGCATCAGATCAGAGTTACTGTTCAGACTGAAACAAGGTCACAAAATAAGAGTTAGTTATAATAAGATGCTACAACTGAGCAGCTTTAGAAACATGTTGACGTGCCGTCATGCAACTCTACTGAACTGTAAAAAAACAAACAGCAAGAATATGACACAACAGCTGTGGGCAATATGATGGTAGGATAGATGGAGATGTTTCTGCTAGTTATACAGCCTGAGGTCGTCCTGTGGATAATTACACTACAGAACCAGACAGACAACAATTCATGCATTTATTTATGAATATTCTTGGGAGGTTTTTGCATCACACGTTGAACAAATTTTGATGCCAAAGTTTATGAATTGGTAAGTAGTCAGGGCCGTAGTCAGGACCGTAGTCAGGACCGTAGTCAGGACCGTAGTCGGGGCCGTAGTCAGGGCCTTAGTCAGGACCGTAGTCAGGGCTGTATTCAGGGCTGTAGCCAGGATTTTAGAAATACAGAGGTCATCAGTTGTAGTCCGCCTCGCCCTTCGACACCAAAAAAAGTTATTTTATTTGTAGTTTTCATTAGTTATTCATCCAGTTAGTAAGTTTTATTTAAATGGGGTGTTACTTTCAAGGAAATTCACTCTGGATTAGGTTGCACCAGCTGTTCGTCGTTTTGTAAAGTTGTTCCTGAATCCTTCGTAACTAATAGAGAGTTTCAAACTATTAACACTTAATTAATGGCTTCGTCCAAAATCACATACCTGCACTACATACTCTTGTTGTGTGAGTAAACAGTAGTATTCATCTTTTACAAAGTGCATGACCTCAGTGTCCTCAGTGGTAGCTACGGCCCTGTACGGAGTTAGAGGCTCTATATTTTGATCAGATCTTCTTCTTACTTTAATCGGTCAGTGTTGGATCCAAGTTGTATTAACGGGTTGAATCTTGAACGTCAAGATTATTTAATGCTTGGTGCAGGAAATACAGACTTTGTACAGAAACTCTGACAAAAACATAGTTGCAAATCGTGAAAATCGAATAATTTAAAAAGAAAATGCATCAAGAGACATCGTGAAATCACCTAAAGAATGACACAAGAAACTAAAAGGGGGTACACAGATTGTAGGTCCTCTCTGCCACAATAGCAACTCTCTCAATAATCTTCTTGTAACAAAGCTTTTCACAGGTGTGATATGTTGATATGTAAATCTGTACAAAGTCCTGATATGAAAACAGGGAATGTAATGAGTGTTTTGTGTTTGTGCTGCGTGTGTTCACTTCTCTCCGTGCACAGCTCCCATGCACAGACTCCCCTCCTCCTCGATGGTCTCCAGCTCGTCTGTGCGGATGGCCTGCGTGATTAGATTCAGCTCCTCGCACATGGTCTCGTACCGGTACGCCACGCGGATGTCGGGAACGTTGGTGCGCCTGATGTCGTTACTCTTCTCCCCCTCCTTTGTGTGATGTGGACCGAGCCAGGAGTTCTTCACCTGATCCCGGGAGATGAGTCAAATTAAACTGTCTGCAGAACAATAGGGGGGCGGTACAGTTGTATAGTGTACTGTACAGTAAAATGTGTAATGTGCTATAAAGATAAATGATACCCTATCAGAGAATCCGCTCATCAGCACGCTGTTTCTGGCGAGTTCACACATGTCGCAGGAGCTCAGCTTCCACACCTGAGCAGCAATACTGTACTCTTCCATCAAGGGCTCCTACACAGAGCACACAATACACATGATCACTGCAGTGGAAACCGCTTATAGTGATCAAAAAGCTTGGAACAGAATCATCCCTAAACAAATCCCTTATATAATTAGCTTATCCATCTTGTTCTCGGGGCGTTACTGTAAAAATGATTATGGCCGTAACTTGTCAGAAAACAGTGGATTTCGCCCTGCAGGTTGGGAGTGAGTCGCTACACGAAGAGAGGGAGTTTAAGTATCTCGGGGTCTTATTCACAAGTAAGGGTAAAATGGAGCGGGAGATGGACAGGCCTGCATAACTGCGGACGCCGCACCGCACTGTTGTGGTGAAGAAGGAGCTGAGCTCGAAGGCAAAGCTCTCGATTTACCGATACATCTACGTTCCAACCCTCGCCTACCTAATCTAAAAATGTTGGATGTCACAAATGATTGACTGGCTGTGTACACTGACCTTGGTGAAGTGAAACTGCAGAGGGTCGTCTGTGGACAGAGAGACCATGAGGCCTCTGGACAGGTACTCTGGCAGAGGGTTACGATGGTAGCTGAGGAACAGGCTGTTATTGCTGAGGGGGGACATGGCGATGCCGATCTGGGCCAAGTAGTACAGATACTGCAGCACAGGAGCCTGGAAGCAAATAAGGCATAACAGTCAATGCTTTAGGAGTATATTAAAGGGTAACTTCAGTATTTGTCAACCCTATTTTCCCAGGTTTTTATGTCTAAATGACTAATGTGAACAACAATTTCTGATCAAGTATTGAGGGAGAGCGCTGTAGACGGCAGCTGCTCACAAACTGCAATATGGAGCTATTACCGTCATTTATGTCCATTACAAGTGCTTGTTTTTGCCATGACAGGCTCTGATTTGCTCTGAAATGTCTGACAACATTATGGAAAGAGTCTCGCTCAAGCAGAAATGTCTCGTTCTGAAATCAGGCGAGTTGACGTGTTGCCGGAAGACAATGGTGTAATAGTGGAATACATCCATGGTGGAAACGAAAGTGCCAGATGGGGCAGTTTGTTGTGTTGGAGAACAGAAAGTGTAGCTTAGTGTTATCTTAGGGTGCTTTCACAGCGACTCGGGCCCGGATCAGAATACACTTGTCCCCAAAGTCCAGTTTGTTTGATTAGTGTGAACGCACCGTACCGTCCACTTGAAAAGGTGGTCTGGAGAACGGATCATGTGTACTTGGATACGGTTAGCATCAGGTGTGAAAGCCGACCGTACCGAAACACAGAAGTGGACCGCTATTTAACGCGAGTAACGTTAGCATTCAGCGAGTAGTTGTGAAAGGCCAGGCATTTCTCAATGTCGCCGGTCTCCTCAGAATTCTGTATAGATAGATGTAAAACTATTTCATATCTATGTCTGTTTATGCGCGCAGCATGCGCCGATCTCATCCTCTTACTAATGTGAAAGCTGAGCGGCGGGTCCAGGTTGAAAAATACCAAAGTTAACCTTTAATACCGCATCCTTCACTTTCCATGAGCATTTAAGGAAGTGACATTTTAACTAAAGTGTGACTCGGCTGAACAAACACAAGTCAGATGATCTATTACTAAAGTCAGAATTTCCCCCCGAACTCTTTGACAGATAAACTCTGAAAGTGAAGCAGAGAGTTGTGATATTGAGTTCAGACCTTCCTGAGCAGCAGCCCGTGGGAGATGTTCTCTGATAGCATGAAACCAGACACCAGGTGATGGATCGGCCCCGCCTCGCCACAATGAGGACGGAGGACGAGCGTGTGAAACCCCCGCTGCCTGCAACGCAAAAAGACACAGACACTAGGAGGGTGGCTTTAACGGATTAAAGGAGGATAACAGATTTGTTTGAGGTGTAAACAATCAGACAAAGTATCGTCTGCATAAATGAACATTCATTAGTGTTCCCCAGTGAATCGAATATAAAACAGACGACAGATAAACGGCAACAGATGAAACCCTGAGGACCCTTTGTACTGTAATATGAAGCTAATCTGCACACACACACACACACACACACACACACACACACACACACACGCACACACACACACACACACACACTCGCACAAACTGTACTTGTTATTTTTGTATTCTGTTTTTAATGAGGAGGAGTTCAAATCAATTCAGGATGCATTCAGAATTTAAATTTTTATAAAACGTTGAGTCCTGTCATTCCCGACCTATTTTCTTCGACGCCCCCCCCCCCATACTTGTATCTAAGAAAAGAATCCATATTTTCTGACGTCATCACCCAAAACGTACAAATCCTCAAACAAACCCCCTTAATTTGAATCAAGTTATTCAGTATATTAGATGAGTTGTGCGAGATTCAAAAAAAAAATCATTGTGTTAACCATAATTAACAAAATGATGGTTAACAAGCATCATATTTTGTGACAATGAAACCCCTCGGCTGGGGCAAAAATAACTTTCTTTTCTGATTGTGAAAGCATAAGAGACACATATTTCTACCCAACGCTTCTTAAAATAGGTCTATACACTGAATCTGCTAATTGTTACAAACAAAAAGGCAGATCATGGCGTTCAGCTGGACTGAGGTGTAGTTACGTACCTGCGCAGGTGATTCAGCACGGTCATGTTTGTGTACATGTAGTAGAGGTAGTAGGAGTAGGGCGGGTTGTCCTCCTCGGTCCAGTTGACCGGCAGCGGACTGTCCAGGTTGAAGATGTGTTGCTCTGGTTTCGACTCGTCGTCCACACTGTCAAAACCCACAACCTGTGAGAGAGGGAGAGATCCATGAAACCCTCTGTAGGTCTGACTACATGTGATTAATATAGAAATTCATAGTTAGACAGCAAAGACTGCGTACGTGCTGGAGGAAGAGGTGCAGCTCTGGATGGCTGCCGGGGTCGACCGTCACCTCAAACAGAGGCATGAAGATGTTCTCCAGCATCTCCTGGAAGTTGCACAGCTGTTTCTTCGTGTGGTAGACGTCACTTTGAGAAGAGAAAAATACAAATGAAGGAGTCAGTTGTGAGATCGTGGTTGTATGTTGATGAAATGCTGTTTCTTGTGCTTTTTTTACTCAAGTATGCTGCAGATATTTTAAAGATAATTAGCGACTCATGTGGGTGTTTGTAAACCTCGATAAGGGCTACTCAGTGGTGGAGTAAGAGTAAGAGTATTCAGGTAAAAGTAGAAATATCGCTTTAAAAATAATTCCAAATCAAAATTTTACTTAAGTAAAAGTACACAAGTATTAACCCATTTATTAACCCAAATTTGCCTAAAATGTTTTCCATTTTTTTACCTGTTTCACAGACAAAAAAAGGAACTTAGAAATATTATCCCAGCAAATTTTTTAAGTTCTTAAGTCATAAACACAGGAGACAAAATAATTTAGATCACACTTAAAAAATGGATCATCAGAAAAAAAAAAGGAATTCTCACTTGGCCTTTCAGGGCTTCCGTACTCGCCTATAAAGCACCAATGTGTAGAAATTTTTCAAAATCTGTCAAACCGTTTGGCTATGAAAAGTGAGTTTTTCTTATTATACTACATCTAGTTTTTGTTTTTGCAATAGACTACATTATATTAACTTCTCAACATTTTGTATTTACGTATTTGGACTGTGGTTATACAGTATACTATATATTTGATGTCTTAATGCAAAATATTTGTACATATTTTTTATAATCCTATTCTTATTATTTACTTATATTTATCTATATATATATTGTGTTACATATTGTAGCATTATGTACATAATTTACATATTATATACTCCTTTATTTATATTTTCTTGCATTTCGTTACTTTTATATAATAATAATAATAATAATAATAATACATTTTATTTATACAGCGCTTTTCAATAAACTCAAAGACACTTTACACATATAAAATGATCATAAAACAAGGACATCATAAAATATAAAACATACAACATTAATCACACATTAAAAGCAGACTATTAACCACACCCCCATTCTCTGTTTGAGAAAGAACATTAATCAAAAGAATAGGAAATAAAACCGGCTGGAGGGGGGGCTTTAAAAGCAACTACATTATTCTGATTTTTAAACAGATTTTAAAATATCATCAGATATTTAGAAATCATATGATGATTGATGATTATATATCATAAATTGATCCTATGTTTTAAATGTAAAACTGAAATGTGTACGGTAACTAAAATATTTCGTAGTGGAGTAAGAAGTAAAAAGTGTCATAAAGTTGAAATGCCTCACAATACTGGAGTATTTGTAGTATCATACTTCCCACCACTGGAGTTACTCACAAGAGTCGTGGCACTTGCACAAGCCAGCGCACGTTGCTGGAGTAGACCAGATGTTTGACCGCCCACTTGGCCAGTTTGTCCCACTCGTCTCTGCAGCGTCCGTAGATGGAGAGCCGGAGCTCCACGTTCTGGTACTTGCTCTCCTCCAGGTCTGCCATCACCTCCTGAGAAGAAGAAGAAGCAGCAGCAGTGAAACAAACAGTCAGCAGAGGGCACCAACGCCTCGTACAGTCACTCTGCAGGTTATCTGTGGTTAACTGTGGCAGTCTCACCTTTATAATGTGACCAAAGTATTTCCCCTCAATGTAGTTGTCTGTCTTGATGAAGATCTCTCTCAGGATGGACTCTCCGATGGGGTTGTATTTGGCGTTGAACTTGTCGAAGCGGTGGAAAGTGTTGCGGTCCTGAAAGAAGAGTTGAAAACAATCTCTCATTAACTGATGCTGTTATCTGGTTCAATCACTATTACAATATAATCACTATTCACCATTTCAACACATTTAACCACTGGTTAGCTTTTTGTTTTTTATTATGACGTGCAATTTTTATTTTACAATATGCATATCAGTCATACATGGAAACAAGAGGGGTCTGCCTGACTGTAGAGTGGCTTGCTTATAAAGCTATTGCCAAGAAAACAAAAACTATTCCGATTTTTTTTTAAGTAAATACAGTAAAAGTATTACATTTTAAGAAAAAGTAATACAAAAATAAAATAAAATAAATTATAATAACATAAGCTTAAAAACAGGATGCTTCCACCTCATCTTTGCACTGATTCTTTTTATAAAACAAATATACATTCCCCACTTCAGGAGGTGTTTTTCTATCCTGTCCTGCAGCCTTGATGACATTCTTTCATATGCAGCTACTTTTCCTAATTCAGTCACCCAGTCCTGGAAAAGGAGGTTCCCCCGGCGTCTTCCAGCTCCTGAGAAGGATCTGCCGTCCAATCATAATAGCAGTCTGGACCATATTCTTAATTTAATTATTATTATTGTTTATTTATTTATTTTTATTTTTTATATATTAATTTATTAATTAATTTTTTTAATATATTTTATTTATTTATACATTATATTTTCACTGTACATATATATATACTTTTAACTTCATGTTTAGCTATTTACTTTCATTTAAGATTGTTTATAATCATTTTTATAATAATTTTTATATTATTGTTTTATACACTGCCATACTGTATGTTTAATTTGGGGGAAGGCTCTGTGTACAATGTGTTAAATGTATAAAATCAATAAATATATGTAAAAAAAATATATATTCTCACAGTTTCCATACTTGTAGATAATTAAATGGATAAACAGTGTAACAGAGGGAGAGGAGCTGATCTACCATGAGGGTTAATCTCCCTGGAGGTAATGCCCAGTGAGCCAGATGCCTCGGGCTAAATGTATAGTAATAAAATATTTTTTTTGGGAACCCTAAACCACCAGTTTTAACCGAGGAATTCCTTAAACATGCTATCAAGTCTCTTAAAATAATTGGAAAGGATTTCTAATGGAAGCAAACAGTTCACCCTCGGGACACAGTTTGGTTAGCCTTTTATGTATCCATCACGGGCGTTACTCACTGCGTGCATGTCCAGGGTGTCCACGCTCAGGTCAAAGGCCGTCAGGTTCATGGTCTCAAACACCTCCATGAGCGTCTGACCTTTCCCTCTCTCCACATGCACGATCTCCTTCGGATACTTCTTCATGGCCCTTTTGATAAAACGCAGCAGGTGCTTCTGGTTCATGCAGGACGAAGCGTGAATGTGTGTGTCGACCTGTAAAACAGACGACATATTCTGGAGTCTGGTTCTGGATTATAATACAATAAATAAATCTGATTAGACTCAGTAGAAAAACAGCTCTCAAGTTCACCTTACGGATATTGTAAAAGTCTCGATGTGGGACTTTCTTCTGCGCCGCCAGCTCCTTCATCTCGTTCAGCAGGATGTGCATCTGGAACTTGGAGCTGAGATACTGCAGGCGACGGTAGCAGAAGGACTTTCTGTGTCAAAGGGAAACAAAAAGGAATGATGGAGTATTTTCTAAGATATAAAATGTGGTTCAGATGGTTCGAAAAGAAAAGAGACAAGAAAGTCTTGTGATAAACAATTTGAGTGGTCAAGTATCATCTAGGGCTGTCAAAGTTAACACGATAATAACGCGTTAACACAAAGTTGTTTTAACGCCACTAATTTCTTTAACACATTAAAGCAACTTGTGATTTTTAGGTTGTAGCAGGCTCAGTTTTAAAGCTAGAGTGATACTGGTATCATAGAAAACCTAAGGAATCCATTGGTACCAGTCATGTCATACCAGGTTGTCGTGAAGGAGGTTAAATAACGCTCCAAATTTACGTCATGGCCGTTTTCAAAGGGGTCCCTTGACCTCTGACCTCCAGATCAGTGAATGTAAATGGGTTCTCTGGGTACCCACGAGTCTCCCCTTTACAGACATGCCCACTTTATGATAATCACATGCAGTTTGGGGCAAGTCATAGTCAAGTCAGCACACTGACACACTGACAGCTGTTGTTGCCTGTTGGGCTGCAGTTTGCCATGTTATGATTTGAGCGTATTTTTATGCTAAATGCAGTACCTGTGAGGGTTTCTGGACAATATCTGTCATTGCTTTGTGTTGTTAATTGATTAATATGTACATGCATTTGCATAAAGCAGCATATTTGTCCACTCCCATGTTGATATGAGTATTAAATACTTGACAAATCTCCCTTTAAGGGACATTTTAAAGAGATAAAAAATGTCTGTTTAATTTTTTGATTAAATATTTTAATCGATTGACAGCCCTAATATCATCATTTTTAAAAAAAGAATCTTAAATGCACACAAACAATAAGGAAAACGTACACTGGTCCGTTGATAATGAGGGCCATCATCACGTTCATATCAGCGATGTACTCCTGCAGGTCTGGATACGGCAGGTCCAGCTCCGTGCTCCTGTTAGCAACATCAAAACTTTAGCAGGAAACTCTCTGCTGCCAACAGAAATGTGTGAACTGAGTCTAAAAACAGACATCCAACCACATGGACGACTACGAGATAAAGCATGCCAGTGATTCATCATAAATATCTCACTTTTCCATAATGTTCCTCGTCGTGTACACATGCATGACACCATCCACCATCTTGCAGCCGTAACCCATGTCATGGGGCATGCTGGCAGGGTCCTGGTTCTCATAGGGGTGCGTTTCATGAGCAGGTGGGCGCCCTGTGGCGTCTGAGAGGAGACAGAATGTCGCAGTGTGTCACGGTGGCTCTGAACGAGGTGGGAACGCACATGCAACTAAGGTCTGATTTTAACAGCCTGGTACGGGGGGGTGACAGATGGATCGTGAAATCTGTGAGTGTGACCGGTTATGTCTTAATGTGAGAGTACGGCACATGACACATGATGTATATTCCCATATTAGAGGACCAGTGTGTCGGATTTAGGGGGATTTATTGGTAGAAATGGAATATACTATATATTATTAGTCTGCCATGTTGCACCGCCATGTTTCTACAGTAGCCCAGAACGGACAAACCAAACAGTGGCTCTTTCGTGTTTTTACGTTGCCTGAAGGCCACCGTAGTTCTCCTGCATGCTTAGAAAGGGAGGAGTGAGCGAAGGGGTGTTCACGTGGTTTCAATCTGCAACCTCACTGCTAGATGCCACTAAATCCTGCACACTGGTCCTTTAACGGAGGATGACTTAGTTTCAACACTTTATCGATGCGTGTATAATGTAAAGAGGGAACCACAATTTATAGTGGAAAGGCAAACAACAGCAAGGAATTTTAGGAATGACAAAGACAGAGAATAGAACAACCACTACCTAGGAAAATAATAATAACAATAACAATGAAAGACAGAGATAATAATAATAATGATGATGATGATGATGATAATAACATTATATACCTCTAAATAAATAAAATAAAATAATAAATAAATACCTTAGAATAAATACATTAAAAAAGTAAATTAAAAAAATAATAACTTTTAAAATGTAATTAAATTTTTTTGTTTAAATAAACCCAACTGACCATAAAGACACTGTGATGATGATGATAATAATAATAATACAAATAAAATGATATACATTTTAATAAATAGAATAAAATAATAAATAAATAAATAACTTTGAATAACTAGATTAAAAAAAAGTAAATTAAAAAATAATAAATTTATTTAATTTTAATTTAATTTAATTTGTTTAATTAAAAAAAATGCATGTCTGTCTGTCTTGGAGGAGGGCTTCTTCCTTTTATTCTTGTTAATTTTTGTTTTTACTAGTTTTTCCTCATTCGCATTGAGGGTCTAAAGACTGGGGGACGTCTTATACAGAACACTTTGAGGCAAATTCTGTATTCCTGATTAACACTACACAACTAATATGATGCAATTATAATTTTTTGTTCTAAAATACCAGAAAGTCGTAAAAAAGAAAGTGCCCATCACAAGGCTCCAGAGCCCAAAGTGACGTTTTCAAAATGTTCGACATCTCAGAAACCCAAAAATATCAATTTACAATGATAGAAAACAAAGAAATGCAGCAAATTGATCAGCTAATCATTGACACCAGAAATCAGGGCCTCTGGTTTGTTGGATACGCCTGAATGTTTTTAGGTGTATGGTATAAGAGGATATCAGCGTGCTGGCGTAGATGTGTGGATATGTATTTACATGCAGTGGCTGCAGTCTCAGGGATCTCCTCCTCATAGATATCTAAGTCCAGTGGTCTCTCGCTCAGCTCCTGCAGGTAGCGAGCGGTGGTCCTGCAGAAACTCTGCAGCGACAGGCCCATATACTTCTGTCTGATGAACAGAGCCTTCACCACACATTTAGCTGCATCCAACAGATCTGTGAAGGGAACCTTGATGGAAGAACAATAGAACAAAAAGGAAAGGGAAAAAAGAGAGAGGAGGTGTTATTTAATTGTGGAAAAACACCAAAGAAGACATTCTGTGCGAAGTGCTTCTACTATGAAATAGTTCTTCTTCCTTTTCGCTTCATTGGGACTCTGACTTACTCCACATTTCTCCTCTCCAGAAATAGCGACTCGCTGGTACTCTCTGGGTGGAACCAGCTCTCCCTCCTGCAGGTCGGGAGCCTGGCTCTGCTCCTTCATGTATCTAATAGATCACAAAAACAAATTACTTTTCTATTCTGGTACCTTCAGATATACATCCGATGATTGGGCTATAAAGACCAGCGGAGAAGAGCTGTCGGTCCTTAAAAGGACCGACAGCAGAGCCAGGAGAACATCAGGTATGATTTCATGTGAAGGGAAGACACAGCATCGTAGCGTCTGTTTAATGACCGCCAGCTACTTTCACTATTTTCTGTACAATTTAAAATGTAAGGCAGTTTGTGGCACGGAGTGCAGGGCAGCATTAGACTACAGATCGTTTAAGTACGGTTATCTGTGTGTAGAAAAAAACTAAACCTTGTTACTGTGGAAGTACTGATCTGCCTCAGAGCTTTTCAGATTGTTCATCATCACCGTCTGTAGCAACGGAGTCAATAACGCAGCTAAATATGCTGTTTGATATGTTATCTGAGGCCACTTCTTCAGGTCGTCCTCCCGTCCCTCCACAGTAGAAGGCAGAGCTATGATCACATTATCCTGTTTGAGCTGTAATAGGTGGTTTTACTAGATTCTTTAATACAATCGCTGTAGGAGAAAACGCCAGTTCCGGTTCTGTGACACAATGCGCTGGAAGTTGCCGCCCATAATTCACGCAAGGCATCATGGGGGCTAGGAATAAGGTGTATAGCCAGAGGAAACACTCACTCGAGATCTGTGGCGCTGTCAGTCTTCATGAACTCCTGTTTGGCTCGCAGGAGGATGTCGGGTTCAAACCTGAGCACAGAGAGGCTTTTAGGACTGTCAGAGTCTGGCTACATGTGTTCGTAATAACCGCCTTCCTCTCTCTCTTCACTTACTTGACATCCTGGCTGATCTGTCGCTCGAGGCGATGACGCCTCTCCTCCAGCTGTTCGATGGGGCTGTCCTCGGGAAATTCATAGGGGGCGCTGCGCATCTCGCTCTCCGCCAGCGTGCGGGAGAACAGCTCCTTCACGCAGACGGTAAACAACATTATACACATCTGGCCACAAGTCGGTTTAAAGTAAATCTTAATATTTTAGTTTAGCAATTCACGGAGGACTGACCTCAGCGATCTCCTTGTACTTCCCGTCCATGGATGTACGCAGGTCAATGGATTGCTTCAAGGCCACAGGGATCCCAGGCAAGGAATGCTGGGAAGTGAGGAGGTGGCGGGCACCACGGAGATCAACTGGAGATAAAGACGAGGAGAAAGAACTCAAATGAGAAAACTATGCATGTTTGGAAGTACTGAAGAATGTCTCCCGTAGAACAATCCAAGCCTTATTGTGAGACTTAAAGGATCATTTTGGTATTTTTCAACCTCATGGATCCTATTTTCTCATGTTTCTGTGTCTAAGTGACTAACGGAGTCCAGTATTGAGGGAGAACGCTGCGGCCGTCGCCCGCTAAATGAGCTGTAATGTAATTACAATAAAGAAGAAGTCGTCCCTCTATGGACTGAGCTTCTGCCGCCCCCAATGTAATCATTTGTTGTATTGCTCTATATTAGTCACTTTGACATAAAAACATGAGAACAATAGGGTCCAGGTTGAAAAATACTGAAGTTATTCTTTAAGAAGAACGGCACATTAAGGCCTCAGTATCTTCTAATTATATAATCAGACAAGTAACGCCTCAGTTCAGTAGCTCTAAAGACACTCACAGCAACTCATTTCAGTCCGTCAGTCAGTTTTGATCACAACAGCTGGATCCTGTTAATGGTCAATGAGATTATCAACCGTGATAAAAATAGAATAAAACGTCTTCTCATTTTACTCGGCATGAAAAAAAAGAGTGGACTCGACATGAATATGAATCCCCTAAATCAGTTTGATGAGAGCAGTCTGTCTTATTCAGTGACCAAAACAGTCTGCAGAAGATTGTTGTTCCTCCGTCAGTCGGTGGAGGTCTGAGCTCAGCGGCCGTTTATGCCTCAAGACACAATGGACCATTCAGGTGGAGAGCCCATCAGCACATACACCGGCTTAAAACCCTCCATTGTTGCCATTTCAAGACTCAAGTTTTATACAAACCCAGTTGTCATGGAAAAGGAAAGGAAAGGGAAAACGAAGGGGGGGCGAAATTGAAAAAGGCTTGGGACGAGGACGGCTGGTGAGTGGATGCTCGGAGACGAGGTTGTCAAGAGCGATGAGGAAAACAGAGATGTTAGAAACAAACAGTGAGGAGAGACAAAGTCTTCACCGCTGCGTTTCCCCTCCCGGTGTATATTTAGCAGTCTGTCTGCGATGATATTAATCTTTCCCTCGAGTTCGCACCTGCCACTGAAATATTCATCATCCTGTTCAATATTTCATCCCGTGTGAAGCTAGAGTGTCATTGGATCTGTCAGTATTTATAGACCATACACACAAGAAGGTCATACTGTAGGATACATGCAGTCTTTGTACTATTGTGTCCTGACTAAATAAAGAGTCTGATTTATTTAACACAGCATGTCTGAGTCTGCCCGCTCTACGGGGACAGTAAAGGAGACCGGAGAGGCCAATTAACTGGGCCGATTAGGACTCGACAAAAAGCTTCATTAGAAAGGTACAAACCCACTCGAGGAGGCTACGGAGAGAGAAGAGGTGATGGTGTAATCATTGGCCGGACCACAACTCATCACGTTGTTTATCACCTTCTGCTTAACACTGTCCAATCAACACATCCCACTCAACACGCTTTGCCTGCACCGCAAGGCAGCGACGTGAAAACATACACAAGTATCTCTGACTAAAACACTTCAGCGAACACGGAGGGAACACGCACTACTTCTTCTTCAGCGTATAAATATTCAAGTGGATTCACGCTTTGACCTTTAAAAGGCTGAGCAGTCGATTGAGCTTTGAGTCTGAGTAAGTTCAAATCATTCAAATGACAAAGGAATTCAATTGTCTGTCACTTCTACGGAAAGCATTTTAACAAACTGAGACAAAGAGTTACGTATGATTTAAAGCTGCAGTGGGTAGAAATGGAGCAAATCTGATTAAAAAAGTTATTACTTTATCCTGACGGTAGTGCATGAGACAGGTAATCTGAAAGAAATCATGTTCCTCTGTGTCCTCCAGTGCTCCTAACGGCATCTGCAAGATTTCACAGACCGGAGGAAAACAACCAATCAGAGCTGATCTGGAGTCTTGCCGTCTCTGAGCAGCTGTCAATCTCTCGCCAACTCCGATCAAACGGTCAAACTAGGCAGCGCTGATCAAATATGAATCAATATTCTGTTACTATAATGCCTATTTCTCTCCTCAGATTTTTTCAGAAACATCTTGTAGTGTACGGTTTAGCTGTAAAATGAGAAAGTTTGTGACCTGGGAGCGAGGAAAAACTGGCACGGTCATTTTCAAAGGGGTCCCTTGACCTCTGACCTCCAGATATGTGAATGAAAATGGGTTCTCAGGGTACCCACGAGTCTCCCCTTTACAGACATGCCCACTTTATGATAATCACAAGCAGTTTTTCTGAATGCAGTATAAATGTATACATTTTCACCTATTCTAAAACGGTGTATTTGTATATTTCTGCATACTGGGGTCCCTAATCAGTCATGTGTGATGATGTTAGTCCCCATAGCAGCCATTTCACTAAGTGACATATTGTGGTGTGTCTTTATACTATGAGTTTTCCTAAAATGAAATGTGAATGAAATCGCAATATATCACCTTGCTTGCAGCATCGCAATATATTGACCTAACCCCTGTATCATGATATGTATCGTATCGCCAGATTCTTGCCAATGCACAGCTCTAGCTTGAATAAATAAAGATGAGAACACGACCGTCCTCCAGTCTCAGTCACAAAGTCAAGCCACCGATAGACGCTCCTCCGCTGATAGGACGGTCTGTGTAGCCGGCTAAAGATGTTATCTCTGCTGTCGGTTTGGGTGCACATCAATGTGTCGTGATAACAGCGGACACTGGCGTGGAGGGCAGGAAGGATGACCAGCGGCAAAGGCACATCCGTACTGGGCCACAGCGAAGCCGAGCCTAGCCAAGCCTGCCGGGCCCGGAGCTAATCCCCTAATGGCTGCTATATTTGGATCAGTAGCATCTATGGTTACATAACAACTCATCCCCCCCTCACAGTTGCAGAGCAAAACCACTCAGAAATTAAAGTCGGCCACGTTTCACTTGAGCATTTAACACATAATCTGGTTGGCAGAAGCTTCTATTGATCTGATAGCAGCAGGAGGAAAGCAACACGAGGGCTTAATGCAACATGAGTTAAACAGATCGGAGGCGTCTAATACGACAACATGTTGAATCAAACACAATTCAAAATGAGGTCAAATAGTATCAGCTTGCTGAGGGACTTCCACTGCTTCATGCATATTTCAGCAGCAATACAGAGTATAAGGAGCCCGAACTCCAGTCTAACTCAAACCGGATGGTGTGTTGTGACAGGTCCTCGGGGATGAGATCTCAAGTGGAAAGTTATCCGAAGCCTACAGGCCATTGGGGAGCAAGAGGTCAGAGGTCAAGAGACATCGTGTGGAACTTCATACAGTCAGAACAGCTTTTTTTCCACCTCGTCTTTGTCAGAAAACAAGAATCCCTCTGAACACAGTAACATTTCAGTATACATAAACATACATTTCTGAGTGATTATACTTTAACATCAAGACATTCCCTTTCTTTCAGCCCCTCTTCTCTCCCTCTCCTCGCTCCCCAGCATTGGACGCTTGATTGACTGCCACTAAAGACACAAGGCACCTGATTGGATGAATGCTTTCCTTTCGTGGGCTGCTGCTCCCAGTTTTCAAACTGGAACCAACATGGTGTCTCGTTTGGTAACTTTCTTCTCTTATATTATGAAAATAGCTCACCAAAATGTGTTTCTGAAAATATTTCATGCGAGAAATAATCCACGCAGTTGTTGAATCTGTCTGTATTTTGGATCGACAATGCTTAGCTTAAAAGTTTTTCCGGAGTTTCCAGAGGCGGCGAGTCGCGTCGGACACCCCTGATTGCATAAAATAGCCTAAACCTCAACTTTATGCAAATGAGGAGCAGGGCGACGTGACGGTCCGTCTCTCAAATCGTGCCGCCACGCTACCAGAATGCATTGCACGGCAGCTAACATAGACAATGAATGGAAAGCGTGGAAAGGACGGAGCCCTGTGGACACGTACCTTCTGTGTTTTCTACCACCAGGCAGACCACCATCCATCAGCAACCTCTGTCTACTTGCTTCCATTGACTATTTGCAGATTTGGTATTCAGCAGCACAAGAAAAGAAATGCCGGTGACTCATAGCCTCTGTGGCGAATGTCTCACAGCGAGAGCAAATACTTACTCACAGCTCACGTGTGTCAGTCGCTGCTGAGAAAGCAGGAATACCAACGTAAACAAAGCAGCACTGGAGGTTCATTTTGGTAAGTGTTTAGTAGTAAGAGTACTTTCACAAGCCAACATGTAG
The DNA here is from genome assembly GCA_916701655.1 of Sebastiscus albofasciatus. Classification (NCBI taxonomy): domain Eukaryota; kingdom Metazoa; phylum Chordata; class Actinopteri; order Perciformes; family Sebastidae; genus Sebastiscus; species Sebastiscus albofasciatus. Next base: position 20,393 of record CAKAOI010051774.1, read on the forward strand.
CCTGCTTTAAACAAACTCTGGTGCTGCTGGTTTGGGCGGTTGTGAACGCAGTAATCGTATTCTGGTGCGGACCAAAACAAACGGGACAAGACCGTTTGTGAGAGGTGGACTCAGGTGATTTCCAAGCAAACCAAAATGCAGAGGATTATGAGCTGCCTGCGCGGGCATTTGTTGAGATGGACATAGGACAAGAATAATGACGTTTAGGGGTGTAACGATTCACATTACACCTACATCGATCTATCGATTTACATTCCTACGATCCAACTACATTGATAGGTACGTTGGCAAGTTGTCCTTCATGGGGGACATACTGTATATATCGATCTAAAATCGATTTGCAAGGTAAATAATCTATTGAATTTGCACCTTGTATTTAAGCACGACAAACGTTATATGGATGTATTTTTTAGCACTTTTAATAGTAAAGAAATGTTAAACGTTACTCCGGCTCATAAAACGGTCACTATATCCTGACAGCAGTGCATGAAACAGGTAATCTGCAAAAAAATAGTGTTCCTCTGTGTCCTCCGGTGCTCCTAATGGCATCTACAAGATTTCACAGACCGGAGGAAAACAACCAATCAGAGCTGATCTGGAGTCTTGCCGTCTCTGAGCAGCTGTCAATCCCTCGCCAACTCCGATCAAACGGTCAAACTAGGCAGCGCTGATCAAATATGAATCAATATCATGTTACTGTAATGTCTATTTCTCTCCTCAGATGTTTTCAGAAACATCTTGTAGTGTACTGTTTATCTGTAAAATGAGAACGTTTGTGACCCGTCAACCATGTTGAGATCAGTTGAGGAAATACTAAGCACCGCCCACCAGCCGGAGCACAGCCAATAGGAACGCTCTCTCTCTGAAATGACCTGTGATTGGATATTTTAAAGCCTGAAAACAGAGCCATGAGGAGGTGCAGAAGTCTAGTTTTCTCTCAGAACACTTGAGTTACAATATGCTGAAAGGTTATTATGGATTTCTTTGCCCAATGATGCCAAAAATATTCTTCCTACTGAAGCTTTAACTTCAGTGTTTCATAAGAAAATATGGCAGACACACAATTCAGCGTGACCTAACAATTAAATCTGTCTGCTCACTATCACATAGGGTGTCAAAAGGACAAACACATGCAGCAGGATTTAACGACGCTCCTGTAAAGGATGCTGACTCCTCTCTCAATGTCTCTGCATCAAGCAGCTGACGTCTCTCGAGATGTGTAATCAAAATCTTTGGTTTAGTCTCTGCAGCTGCATGAACACCACGTCTGCAGGCTGATGTTGTTATTCAAGTAGAAACTTCTTTCCTGTTTCCTTTTGCCACTCTCAGCCTTCTCACTTGAACCATAAAGACAAGAAATGCTAAAAATACAGAAGGCAGGATGCCCACTACCAGCCCTTGAAAACAACCCTCTCCATCAGCTGCAGGTGTAGTCAGCACAGTTTATCGATCGGCTCCGCTTCTTTGTGCACACAGTTGCACCTTTGTACCATCTCCAAAAGACATGAGAAAAGCTAGTTTGTGGGACAATCAATAGACACGAGGCACACTAAAAAGCACTGACAGCACTGCTCAGGGCTACTACACAAAGCCGTCAAGGGACAGGCAGAGGAGAGTGGCAGTGAGTGTGAAAGAGGGAGAGGAGGAAGAGGAAGGGGGGAGGGTTAGAGGGGAGGAGAGGAGAGCGTTATTTGTGCTTTTTGCACAGGATGAGGGTAGTGGAGCGTACCTGCCTCCTCAGAGTCTGCGTTAACCAGCAGCTAGCAGAGACAGAGAGAGGGAGAGAGACAGGCTGTCCTGGCGGGGAGATGGAGCATGCCAAACAGCAAAACGGCTCAGGATGGCGTCAGCTGTCCTTTCAAGATGGGTTAAACATGATGGAGCTAAACAAGACAGATTCAAACACTCAAAATGACAAAACTGACAACATAACGCTCCCACATCAACACACACTCACAGAGTCAAAGAGTCCCTTTAATCTGTCCCTGTCATACATACAAAGAGCTGGTCCAGCAGATCCATGAACTCCCCCCTCACATCCCAGTGTGTGTGACCCCCCTCTGCTCTGTCTGCCTCCTGGTTCAGGCCAGCTGTCGCTTGCACTAGCTGCCTCTGGAGCTGATCCTCCTCATTTAAATGCCTCTGACATCTATCTGGAACGTACCACAGGAGGGAGAGGAGGCGGGGGGGAGACGACGCACATCACCGGTGGATGTGGTTTCTCCTGCTGTGAGTTTCTCCAGCAGCACCCCCCCTGTCCTCCACTTCATCCTCTGCGCTGTGTTTTGCTGAGGGGACCATGTGTTCGGGATGCTTGTGTCATCTGTGTGTGTGTGTGTGAATAAATAAAATGGTGCTGGCTCAGCGGTGAGGTTTGAGATGTCATGGTCTTTTTTTTTTTTTTTTTCTCTGCCGGCTGAATAGCGGCAGTCTGACGGAGATGATGTCTAATAAATGAGACCTTGCCTCCACGTCCTCTCACATGAATGAAATTAAAGGGCCAGCACGTTGTCCCCATTATGAGCTGCAGCAGTAATTTCTGGAACATATTTTCCCATGCTATAAAACACAGACCTGTGTGTCTGCTAAAACTGATGAAATAACACATTAACCCCCTCAGACCCACAACAGACCCGTTTTTGTCTTTTTTTTAGGGGGTCTTTAAGAGGAGATAGCAGGTCAGCAGTAGATGTCACAGAGACGTGGTGTACATCATCTGAAAGCTGGGAACCTGAAGATTAATTTATTCAGCACTGTGTGTCAAGTTGTTCTAGTCATAAATCAGAAATAAACATTAATTAAGGAATTATTTAAAATAAATAGTGAAGGTGTATAAGGGGTTAGAACATGATGATAGAAGTATATGATGGTCATCCCCATGCTCTATTATGTCTCATAAGGTGTTGCAGCGATTCTTGGGTTGATACCATTTGTTACACAGATTAGGTGCTAAATTTAACCAATTTTTATCGATCGAGAATTGATAAAAATAATCAATAATCCCTCTAAAATACCACATTAAGACACCAAGACCTTGATGAACACCGTAGAAAAAGACATGCTGTGATTTGGTTTCAAAAACCTTTTGAGATTTCTGCAAGAATTGCATTTTTCGTCGATTGGATGGCGAGCACTTCTGTTGTGTAAACTGCTCGCTTATAGTCAATCTAGCTAGGAAAGCCATCCATCCTCTGAATGCTCTAGGTCTCTAGTTTGTGACTGTAAAGTTTCATGAGGCTGTGATTATCCTAGAGGTCACCACAGGTCATTTTATACAGGGAGGTCAAGTTTAAAAAAAAAAAAAGAAGTGGTCTCACTACAATGAAATGTCTCCTATGGGGACTAACATCATCACACATGAATACAGTTGAGCTCATTGGATCCACAAGAGTCTCAGCTTTACAGTGATACCCAATTTATGTAATTCAAAAACTGTTTAGGGACCCTTAGTATGCAGAAATATTCAAACACACCATTAAAGAATAGTTGAAAATAACACATTTAAACTGCATGTGATTATCATAAAGTGGGCATGTCTGTAAAGGGGAGACTCGTGGGTACCCAGAGAACCCATTTACATTCACATATCTGGAGGTCAGAGGTCAAGGGACCCCTTTGAAAATGGCCATGACAGTTTTTAGCTGAGGCTAAAAGACAGTGCAGTCAGCCGGCGGGTCTCAGAGGGTTAATAATTCAGTAAACCGATGCAACTTCACGACACAGGATGACAAATGTTTGTGAAATCCGCCGTTCTCTGCAGTCATATCTCTCCTCTTATTATACGTCTGCACTGAGAGTAAATTTGCTCTGGATAACAGCAGCAGCTGAACTGCAAAAAATATTATTATATTTACTGGACTGCACTTTAATCTCCATAAACAGATCTGGAGAATCAGATCAAAACGATGACACATTTATCCGACATTACTGACCTTTAATTAAGTCAAGACAGATTTGCTCCCATCACTGGGTGTCTTTATTGTGCTTTTGTTTTTAGAAAGTGTCACAAAGCCTTGTAGACTAAACTATGTTGATTGAATCGGTTGTTAGCTATGAGACTTAATTCCATTAATTTGCAACCAATGAGTAAAAGAGGCTTTTAAGCTCAATCAACATTGGTCTGTATGAAGTGTTTGCGCTGCCTATCTTATCTTCTCTTGCTCAATACTGTCGAGAGTTCAACTCAAGTTGACTTAACGTAGCTGAATAAGAAGTCTTAAACCTTTTCTGACCCGAACACAGAATCTGATTTAAGCACTTCTGCTGCTTTTTTGTACGGCGTTTACTTATCGTCTTTCAATGGAATCGTCGAGATGAAATCATATATCGAGATATCGTGATGCACAATAACATCGTCTGAAATGATAACAAGCACATAATAACTCAAGCTCAGATAAATCTACTTATTGTCTTAATCTGGTTACTCTGTCTTTGCATGTAAACACAGTCAGTGTGTAGCTGGAAATATTTATTTCTCTATAATTTCACTTGAGACTGTTCTGTTCATGTTCTAAAGTTCTTAATTAAATGAGAAAATACTCAGTACTTTTCATTTGTCAAGTATTTAATTCACACAGGAGTATACAGTAATACCATGTGGTTATTTCATATAGATTATTTATTTATTGAATTACCAGAAAACATGCTATATTGTGATTTATATCGTTATCGAGATTTGAAATGACCTAAATCTGGAGTGAGGATTTTTGCCATGTCACCCAGCCCTAACTCCATATCATACATAGAGCCACAATACAAAGCGACTAAAACCTCCTGACAGTCAGAACATCATACACTGCAGAATAAAACACATGTTCTCCTCCTTTCAAGCGACGGAGACTAAAGCTGCTCCTAAAAAAGCAGCACAACAGAGAATCAATCCGACTACAAGCAAATCACAGCTGTGCCTCTCAGGGTTCAATGATTGTTTCTTTTCAAAGCATTTATAACAAAAGAAGCTTTTTAGAGAACTAATCAAACTGATGTGTGGCCTCAAGAAGAGAACAATAAACCAGATTGCTGTTCATTGATTCAGCATCAGCTGCATTTATTCAGACCAGGCTCCCTCTGATGGACGAACGCTGCAGCACACACACAAATCAACACATCATGACGTCAAAGAACAAATTAAACTCTGCAGGATGGAGAAGCATTCATCTACCAAACTAAATTCGCTAATATGCATTCAATGCACTCAATGTCTGACTCAAGTAAAAGTGCTCACTATGCTCACAGGTTTATATCATTATATTAACCTCTTAAGCCCTAGGGGTGCTGGAAGGTGTGGTTCGCCCTAGACAGACATACACACAATAAATCAAGAATAGCTCCACAGCTACCAGGTCTATGTGCATGATGTTGGTCTCTATGGATAGGTAAGACCTCAGAGAATTCACCCCCAGTGTGAGGAACATTGTGACTGTTACTATGCCTGAGGAGATTGTGATGAACCAAAGGAAAAATTTACATTTTTATCCTCGCCTAAAATGTTTTCTACGTCAGACAGTGGATAACACCATTATAGCGATGATGCCATGCACAGAGATGCCACTGAATTCATTCAGCAACTCCTTGACTACAACTGTGCCAAAGCAGATATAAATAACACAAAGCACATAGGTTCTACAAAGGTTTTAGTAAAGATAAGACCAGGAGGATTCTCCATTTGGCCACTTGGATACCCAAAATGGGTTTTCTACCTCTTGAAAGGGAATCTGGCTCTAAAATACTACTGATATCCACTACAGGAGGCGATGTGCACACAATGGAGCCTTTGACCATGACATTTACCCTCTGCATCATCACGTTCTACCATTGTGCACAGTATAAAATCAATAAAAAAAACAGAATTTATAATTTTGACTCCACATGAAGTAGTTTTAATATTATAATGAAATATGATCAAATAACAATGTAAATAAGATAACACAATTTATAAATATTATAACGTAAAATATCATTTCTGGTGCGTTGATTTTGTAACTAAAATATTGAAATCATTTCCAAACTAACATTGTTTGGACAAAATACACTTGGAGGGTTGTTTTAGTAGCGTTAAAGCCTCTTTTAGAAACTATTCAGAAAAAAAGACCACCACAGTGTTTTATGAAGTTTTTTAAGGCAGTGTTTTAACAGACAGCTCAGCCAACTATTTTGATCATCAATTCATCGGTTTGAGTAATTTTTAAAGAAAAATAAGTTAAGGATTCTCTGATTGCAGCTTCTTAAATGTGAATATTTTCTGGTTTCTTTCCTCCTCTGTGACAGTAAACTGAATATCTTTGAGTTGTGGACAAAACGAGACGTTTGAGGACGTCATCTTGGGCTTTGGGAAACACTGATCTGACATTTTTCACCATTTTCTGATATTTTATACCAAACTACTAATCGTTTAATCGAGGAAATAATCAACAGGTTAACCGACAATGAAATTAATCGTTAGTTGCAGCCCTATAGATAAAACATTGCAATATTTCAGCCACTAGATATTTGCTTTAATATCTACAGCAGCGTGCACTGTACCTTTCAAAGAAGACTCCACAGGTCGATGTGCTGCAAACAGCAGCTGGTACCTCTATATCTACTATCACCACACCATGAAGTATGAGCAACAATACAATGAGAGGAGGTCCCACCCACAGGGCACAAGTCCATGAGACCTCTAGCAGGCCAGATGTTGGTTCACATGAGCAGCAGAGACAGTACGCAGCGTAGATGCACACGAGGAGTGACTCACCAAAAAGGTTATCAGACGAAGGTGTGTTGGGGAGGGAGTCAATCATTATTAGTACAGATTGCGTTACTTTGTGGGGAGTGACGGGGCTTATCATTAAACCGACAGGGTCTTTCATCTGTAATTACTGTATTCATGACACAGACCCCCCCGACGTGTCTGGACACATAACAATGACAAGGAGTGACACAGCCGAAGGAGGCGCGAACGAAGACGTGGGCGAAGTACAAAAGTCCATCATGAACTTCCTGTAATGATTATTCTGATTGTAATAAACTGTAGCTATGTCACATTTTATGTTATTGTAGTGCTCCTGCAAAGGTGGAACGTAATCGTAATATTGTACTTTTTACCCCGCTACATTTCTCTCTTACTTGTTACTTTGCAGATTTGACCTACGAAACATTAAATATCCAGGTTTAACTAGCCAACAGTGTATAACGCTACACTATTAAAATGCTGCTTACACATTAACGCATCAGTAATAATAATCTAATAATCTAATGTACGATAATATAACACTGGCAGGAGCCCTTCTGTTGCATAAGGAGTACTTTTGATACTATTTCTTTCTGATAAAACTTTATGTTTCTTTGACTTTGTATTTTAAATGCAGGACTTTTATAAGTATTTTTATACATTTACATTTAAGTTTTTTACATTTAGTTTGGGTGTTTTGAAGTGGGGTTGTATGAGGTACTCATCCATAGTCAGTGTATTACCTACAGTAGATGACGGCCCCAGTTTGGAGAAGCAGACAGAAGTTATCGGTCTGGAGCAAAGCGATGTACTGCTGTGGACGGGGTCGGCAGCAAAATATATTTTAGCCACCTAAAAGAATCAGCATCAATTTAAGTGTACGCTATATTTAGAATATTTTCTCCGCTTTATGTGGCCGTCAGAGAGCCCTTTCTGACGGGAACCGTTATATCCATCTATGCTCTCGCCAAAGCAACCAGACTCCATTGAAAAAAACAGTAATTTTACCTCGCAGAACACGGGAGTTGCTGGTCTACCGCTGCCTCTATCAGTTAGTTTGTTTGTGTTATTGTGTGACTTTGGTTAGTTAGGAGTCACCAAAGTCACACAATAGCACAAACAAACTTGTCGATCGAGGCAGTGGTAGACCAGCAACTCCCGTGTTCTGCGAGGTAAAATTACTGTTTTTTTAATGGAGTCTGGTGGCTTTGGTGCAGCATAGGTGGATAAAATGGTTTCAGTTTCCCGTCAGAAAGGGCTCTCTGACGGTAAGGTAAAGCGGAGAAAATATTCTAAATATAGCGTACACTTAAACTGATACAATTCTTTTAGGTGGCTAAAATACGTTTTGCTGCCGGCCCCGTCCACAGCAGTACATCGTTTGCTCCCGTGTCGGTACTCCTTCTTTGTTTCTCCAAACTGGAGGCGTGCCGACCGTCATCTACTGTAGGTTATACATTGACTATGGATAAGTACCTCATACAACCCCACTTCAAAAACACCAGAACTATCCCTTTAAGTAAAGCGTCTGTCTTGGATCCTGGAAGTATCAAACAAAAAACAAATATTTCATGTAGTTTTTTAAACTTCTATTTATCATGTATCTTGTGAGTAGTTTTAATGTCATTGACTTTATCTGTAAAGTACTATAGCACTATATAATAAACTTATTATCATTATATTTTCCAAGAGAGAGTGTGTTTTTTGCTTTTGCTGAATGTAATAATGTCCGTTTATGTCACTTGCTGTACAAAGCTGTCATCAGTAAGCAAAAATACTGCTGCATAACGTTCGTCTGGTTGCTGATTTAAGTGGATCAACGAGTGTGAAACAGCAGGAGGCACCGAATAGGCTAACTGGTGAGTGGGTGGCTCTCTAATCTCAGAACTACCTTTTTCACAGCCAGATAGGTGATTCACACGCTGCCGTTCGCTGCACAGTTCAAACCCACAATAATGCTCTAAATATGGACGACACTGCACCTCAGCTCTTCAGACGATATCTGCACAAGAGAGCAACGGTGGTCTGATAGACGTGGAACGGTATATTATGTGTATTGGGGGTCCCTAACCTTTAAAGAAAGGTAAGATGTGAGTGATTCAAACTCATTTAATGCTGATTAGATGCGCTGCAGCCCACGTCTGATCCACTCTGCTCTGCAGATTGATCGGCCCGTTAGATTGGATCGAAAGTTCAGGATCATTATTGAAACAATCTAATAAGATGAAGCTCCTCCAGCTAAGAGTCGATTTAGACAACCGTTAGGCAGACGAGTGAAATGAAAGTGTTAGACGATAAATAATTTATGATCCTGTTATGAGCGGCTGCAACGGATTCAATAATAGCAATCACTTTATTAAGTGTTCATTAGGGATGCACTGATACCGATAGCGGGCCGAATTCAGTTCTATGTTTATATACTATATACATTATATACTGGGATTTGAATTCTTTAAAGTTTTGAAACAAAAGCAACGCACTACAAAAGTACAAAAGTACAAAAGCTACAAAAGTACAAAAGCTACAAAAGTACAAAAGCTACAAAACCACTTTGTTGCTGCATTAAAGAGATTTACACCTGAATTATAATTCCTGTTAATTTTGAAGATTTTTTACTAAGTTGGTGTACGATTCATTATCTTAATAATAAATAACAGTAAATTTATATTTATGTATTTATTTGTTACATTTTGTTTTATTAAGTTAGTAAAGTAATGTTAAGGTCAAGCCTGATGTTGTCTTTCACATAAAACAAAATGATTGCGTGCCAAAATTAATGCGCGACGAAAGTAACGCGCGACGGAAGTTGCAACAAAGTAACGCGCAACAAAGTAAAAGTAAAAGTAGCGCGCAATGGAAATAACGCTAAACAAAAACAGCGTGCGACAAAAGTAACGTGCAACGGAAGTAACAACGGAAGTAATGCGCTACAAAAGTAACGTGCTACAAAAGTAACGTGCTATAAAAGGTACTTGTACTGTAAATATTTCCATTTTATGCTACTATAAACTTTTATTTCACCACATCTGAAAGGGAAATATTGTCTGTTTTACTCCACTATGTTTATCTTAAATCTATAGTTACTAACTACTTTTTAGATATTTGTTTTAGAGCTACAACGATTAGTTGATCGACATGAAATTAATCGGCATCTATTTTAATAATCGACTAATAGTTTCAGTCATTTTTTAAGCAAAAATAACAAATATTAGCTGTTCTGGTTCCAGCTTCTCAAATTAAAAATGAATAATTAAAAATATTTAACTTTTGGACTGTTGGTCAGAAAAAAAGACATCAATTGTCTTAAAGATGGAATTTAAGTAGCTGGAATCAGAGAATTTTTTATTTAAAAATGTTCTTAAAAATCTGCTCAAACCGATTCATAATCAATTATCAAAATAGTTGACAACTAATCGATTAATCGTTGCAGCTGCAGTACTCATTAAGCATTTAAAGACTTGCCAATTATTCAAACAGTCCATCTAATACAATTAAATCATTGTGTATCTGCAACCTGTTTTCGCTGCACGTATTACTGTTTACAGACTGTTCTGTATAATCTGCCCAAAACTACATTAGTGCCCTTTTGAAAAAACCAAAGACGATGAATCATCTACTGTAAATGTCGTCTTTGCCTACTCAGACGGTTCCCTGGATGCTTTAACAACATCAAATGTGAATGTTATCTTTATGTGCTTCTGCAGAGCATTTCTAAATCAAACCCCCGGAGGCAGAATCTGTGCACATCTGTGCCCTCTACGTCTAAAAAAAAACAAACAGAAAAAGAAATCTGTCTCTGTTGAATACAAGAGCCAAGACCGCCTCTCATCCTTCCAGAGACTGTTCACTCCTCCAGAGCAATTTCTGTAATAGCTCCTGTCAGCTATAAATGAGGGTAATCACACAGAGCATCCTGATTGGAGCGGCTGGTGAGTCACTCAGACCTCCAGCTGTTTATATTGTCAGGGCCACAAATCAATCCCTCACTGCCTTCACAGTGTGGTCGTCCTAATGTCACAGTGCGTCGCCGTCAGACAGACAGACACATCCCCAACGTGACCTGGGTCATTTTTTTTAAAGATACAGCATATTTTTAAGGCAACGTTTGTGTGTGTGTGTTATGTAATTCTAAAATTAAAAAAAAAAAACATCTGCCAGTAGATGGACATTATCTGTACACTAATGTTTCTAATGAAATGATATTAATATGAACTGAATGAACATTGTGAGATGACAGAGTGAATGAACAGAGGGAGAGAGGTGTTTAAATGGCTGGCATTTCGTCATATGGTCACTCTTTGTGGTTTGGATGAAAGGCTGACCAGCGTGTGCATACATCAGAGTGGAGGCTAATCCTCTCATTCAGCAGGGGGATCAAGTCCTGAGGTACCAACCAACCTCCATACTCTCTCTCCAGGCCACATACGGCCATGCGGGCTAAATGAAAAACACCAAAATCACTGTAGTGAAGTCTTTCCATGGTGCATTTTTCACCTTGCAACATGTTGAACAAGTCAAAAACTGATATTTTTCAATGGGTTATGCAACATTTCAGCAAATGGTTT
>CAKAOI010051775.1:0-65303 GCA_916701655.1 Sebastiscus albofasciatus
ATATATGTATGTATGTATGTATGTATGTATGTATGTGTATATTGCATGTGCATATTGTATATTATAAATTGTATATTATCAATAATAATTTGCGCATATAAGAAAAGATAACAGATAGTCAATATGATTAAGTTAAATATGTAGGTAATGACTTGGTATTGTGATTAAGTTATATTATAAGTAATGAATTGGTATTCTATAACAAATTTATATTTTGATAAGGATAATTATACCAGAAATGAATTTATATTTCTTTGTGACACAGATTAAAGGTAATAATAATAGTTAGAATAATTATAAATAATAATAATAATAGTTAGAAAGATTTAATTACAGTATATGTATGGCTCAATAAGGAAGCTGGTTAATAATTAATAATTGACTTATGGAGAAGGGGTGGTGGGATTAAATAAGTTTATACTCACTCCTTTTCGAATATGTAAATCAAGGCATCAAGTGTTAGAAAATTTATTTTTCTTATGCCTTTTATTGTATGTAAATACTACTTGTTTCTGACTGTCCACTTGTTGGTATGATTATTCTTTTTCTTTATTTTTTATTAATCATATTGACTATTTGTTATCTTTTCTTATAAGCGCAAATTATTATTTATGATATACAATTTATAATATACAATATGCACATGCAATACAACATGCAATATATACATACACATACATATATACACATACATACACCTCACATTGCACTGCATACGCACACTGCATACCACATATACATATATATAGACATATACTGTACATATATACACTACACAGCATCCGCTTATGTGGATATGTGGATGTAACTTATCCCCAGGTTGTGCCTCATATGTCATATTATTCTCACATTATGAGTGGCACGAGTTACTTGTAGCTACATATGCCCACCTGACAAAGACAGATCTCCAACATTTGTTGAAATAACCCTGTGATTGTTTCCATGCATGTGTTTTATATGTCAGATTGAGGAGCTGGAGGAGAGGCTGAATGATGCTCTACATCAGAAGCAAGTTTTGGCCCTGAGACTGGACAGCCAGCTGAAACTGACTCAAGAGGAGAACAGGTGAGGAAAAGTGGAGGTGGCGATGGACAGTGAAATATGCTTTAGGAAAACTGCCAGGCCACTGTAGTTGTTGATTTTTGTTGTTTTGAACTATGTATATATATTAAAAAAAGAAAAAACTGTTAAAAAGGATGATGAAAGTGCAGAAAAACTGACAAATTCATACACAGTTTGAGCAATTCATACTTGCAGATTGTTTCTCATTTAACATATTTTTTGTTTTCAAGAATTTTCTACAGCTACGGTTGTGTTTTGACAGTCATCTTGTCCAGCCACAATCAACACACATCTTACTGGACAAACTGGCTCTAGATAGGGCGACTCTCACTTTCACATCGGCCACCATAGTTCTCCTACATGCTTGGCTCACGGGAGAAGCTTCAGTTGAATGCAATCTGCAACCTCACCACTAGATGCCGCCAGATCCCACACACTGCACCTTTTAAGATGATCTAGAAAATATGAAAACTTGAATAGTGATATGTATTTCAAGCATGAAAAAGGTTTTAACCAGGATAACTCTACCTGTGATAATTATCTATCCCGTCACATAGCTGGTAAGCACGAATGTAAACTGTGCTAACAAAGATTGTCATCACCAGGAAGCAGCAGGCTCTGCGTAAGCAAGAGATGGAGGCCATCCTGCTCAGGCAGCAGCAGCTGGAGGAGACCAACCGGCAGCTGTGTGAGAAGGCTGGAGAGCTGCGGCGGTCTTTCAGGGACCTAGACATCTCCCAGGACAGGTACCAGGAGCTCCGCGACCTCCCTGACGACAGAATCTCTATACAGGAATACATAGCTGTGAGTATAGGGGAGCTCGCCCTGATCTCTACAGCACCTTGTTGAACCAGAAAGACAAGATATGATACAGTAACATGTATGATGAAGCTGAAATGGCGACCCTTTCTCTGCGCTGTATGTTTAGATGCGTTTCTACGAGGTGGTGACTCCTCTGCGGACTCAGCTGGCTGAGCTCAGTGTGAAGAGAGGCAGTTTGACTGAAGACCTGGATACACACAGGACCCAGATGAAGGCTTTAATGGAGGTACGGCACACATACACAAGCTTGTACCAAAGATACTCTATAACAAAGATGACGCATTACAAACTCCGCCAATGGTTTGAAATGGTATACACTTCCTGTCTCCTCAGTGGACGTGGTCATAGCATGTTTGGCATCCCCACACCTCGTTTGGTGTTGTGAACGTCATGTGGATGGATGAGAGCAGATTGGGTTCTATTTGCATAATGTATTTATATTGTATATATACTGTCTTATTGCTGAGACAGAGACAGGTCTCAAACAAAGTGTGAATTTTCTCCTGGTCTGTCTGTCTGTCTGAAAAAGGCCATTTTAGTGTCAGAATGTGCAGAAGATAGGTGGCTTGGGGAAAAATGGGTCCAATATAGGGCTGTCACGAATACCATATTTTGGGCTTCGAAGCTTCGGTGAGAAATATTCGAAGGTATTCAAAGCTTTGCGGCGCGGCGCAGCAGGCTGACATGTTCTTCTGTCTGTCTGTCTCCATCTCCCCCGTTTCTGTATCCGGGACCATGCCGCTGCCGCACTACTGTACACACACACACACACACCTCTGCACACAACAAACAGCGATATCCATCTGAGAATCACTAATAATGATTAATGTTGAGTATGAATAATGAATAATGATGTAGGATTATTTCTTATTTCATGGGCTATTTTGTGATTTATACATTATTATTACATACTTATAAATGAAAAAACAAGCAAAACAAAAAACAAAGCATTCGAATACTGATTTAGAGGTCGATTACCATGGCAACAGTCGAAGCGCCGAAGCATTCGGGTCAGCCTTAGTCCAGTCAGTGGTTCCAAAACCTTTCTGCAGGGCCCCCCCTTTTGTAGATAAAAACTTGTATCAAGCCCACCCACAGGCCAGTGCAGAACCATGCATCATTAATATTTAGCCTCGCCGTGCCCCCTCTTTTATAACTCTGGGCCCCCCTTAGCGGTCACACCCCTCCAGTTTGGGAACCACCGCCCTAGTCCAATACTTATTTTGGTGACTATGGGGCGAAAGATTCGGTCATAATCTGTGTTCACTTTTTCCATTAGAGTTAATTGACTCAGGACCTGTCGCTAGTCTCTTAAAAGGGCGGGGCAGTGGGGAAAACCCACGTGACACAGATACAGGAAACTGACTCCCAGCGCACCATCTCCTTTCTGTACTGTCTCTGCTTCTACTACACCTCTGTGTTGCATTCTCTCATCTTTCTGTACGAGTTCACATGTTTTGAAGTTACACACATTTTATCTCACTCACTCATGCATTGTATTTTTTATTTCTATTTCATCTCTGTTGAAATCATAGACTGTGTGTACAGTTTACAGTTCCAATAAACATAACTGTTGAACAGCATATCTTCAACAATGCCCTGCTTCTTGCAGCCTTTTCATGTGTTTTTCATAAATCCAGAATACCAATCATCAGCTGCATTTTTTTGCTTTTTCTTTTTAAACGCTCAAGGACAAACGCACTTTAAACAACCACTCTCTCCTCCAGGTGTTGAGTCACATATTTAGAAAGCATAGTCATGAAGAATGCAGAAAGGTTCAAAAGATGCAGTTACCTTTTAACCTAAATGTGAACAGGCGCGAGACACGTACGCCACCTGAAACGTTAATGCTAGACGTGTCAGTTACACAACCTCGAAATGGTAATCTTCACACCCTGCAGTGTTTAGAACGAGAGCGGTGCGATTTACAAAAAAAATGCCATCCAGTCAATCAAGTCAACAGTGGCCCTGTAGACATACAGTTAATGACACGTTGATGAGATGATGAAGTAGCACAGAAGGCAGGGTAAGAATCAGTGACAATCATGAGACCCTTTGAGAGTGAATGAGCGTCGTTTGAATGCCACAGAGTATCTAGACGGTACTACTGAACAGGTGCTTGATGTTATAGTTCATTTTTTTTCCCACTTAAATACATCCAGCAGGTAAATTACCCATCAGCTCAAGAGCGCTCGAGAAAAAGGATGTGATGTTCACTGCATGAATTTGCTATTATAGAATCGTCAGGGACTGTATGACACTGTTAAGACAGCATGCAGTGAGATGCTTGTGGACATTTTTATTGATAGGGATTCTTGCTG
Source organism: Sebastiscus albofasciatus (assembly GCA_916701655.1). NCBI lineage: Eukaryota > Metazoa > Chordata > Actinopteri > Perciformes > Sebastidae > Sebastiscus > Sebastiscus albofasciatus. The sequence continues at coordinate 4,206 of CAKAOI010051775.1, forward strand.
AATTCCTGCTTATTGCACAGTTTAGCTAATAATATGAAAACGCCTTGTAATGAAATGTTCTGTGTTTGTGTTTCCACAGAGCTACGAGGAGGAGCGGCGGTTACGTACTGAGTTGGAGTTGAGGAGCCAGAGACTGACCCTGGAGCTGGCCGATACCAAACAGCAGATCCAAGAAGGAGACTATCGCCGAGACAACTACCCTGCCATCAAACGGTGTGTGTGTGTGTGTGTGTGTGTGACAGAAAAAGAGAGGTGACTCCTCTGTAGACCTGCTTATTTGATGTTAGCCATCTACCTTTTTTCACGCACTGGACCAGAACATATGGGCATGAGTAGTGGGGGATAAGTTTGGGATTAAGTCAGCCGTCTACCTTTGACTCCATTTGAAGGCTACAGTGCAGTTTTGGAGACCGTGTCGTTTGAAGGAGGCATCGCTTGAAATGAGACCGGCCGCCAAAAGCCTTTGTGTTGGCTTATGAAGGAGAATCGGAGCAGAAGTTTTTGAATGTTGCGTGCATCATTACTTTAGCATTATTTAATGTTTTAGGTATCATGAAAACAAAACTCCAGAACACTTTTAGTCTAGTCTAGTTCCCCCCCTATATTTAAATTGTGGATATGCATGTTGCAAGTTCAAATGTATGTTTTACACTGTGGTTTATAGTGAGCGTGACAACTTCGAGGCAGAACTGAAGGAGTTAAAGAGAAAATTTGAGACACTAGACTTGACTCACGCCGCAGTGACCAGAGAAAGGAACACACTCGGCAAAGAGGTGCTTCACACACACATACACACACTCACCGTATATTTAAAGTCTCTTTGGGTGTACTGTATTCTGCTAGTTAGTTTATATTTATAGTTAATCGTTTTTCATTTTTCTCTTCTTGGCCTCCAGGTGGCGACATTGCAGCAGTCAGTGACTCTCCTGCAGAAGGACAAGGAGTACCTCCACAGGCAGAACATGGAGCTGAGTGTCCGCTGTGCACATGGAGAAGACCGCCTGGAGAGACTGCAGGTCCATACAGTTGATCAGCTAGGAGGCTCATCTAATACAACAGGCATTCAACGATAGGAAGGAGTCTTCTAATGTGCTCTCACTTCTTGATTCTGTGGTCCAGGTGCAACTAGAAGACACTAAGAAGGCGAGGGAGGATGCCTACGAAAAATATGTAGCATCCAGGTTAGGCTCTGCTGTTTTACACATTCAGTCACTGACAGCCAATGTTCTAGTGTTTTTTAATGTGGGAGACCTAAGCTGTGCCAAAACACTGATATTGATTGTTTTATCTGCCAGCGACATTATGATTCAGTCCGTTTAAAGTTTCATCTTTCCTCTACAGAGACCTTTACAAGTCAGAGTACGAGACCAAGTTGAGAGAGGAGCTGGAGAACATCAGGCTGAAAACCAGTCAGGAGATAGACAATCTGCAGAGAACTTCCAGGGAGATGTATGAGAGGGAGAACAGGTATCTGTCTTTTTTTTATATAGAAACAGTATGTATGTATGTTGGTAAAAACTATGAACAAATATCAAGTGCTATTCAGACCAGATTATTATTTACTTATCATACTTTACTTATCAAATTATTGGTGTTGTGTATCTAAAAACAGAAGTCATTTCATGATGTTCATTCTCAATGATCAAGTGCAGGTGTAGCCTGTAATGTTATTGCAGGAAGCTGTGTCTTCATTCGTTTTTATATATTGGGGTAATGTTTTAGGGAAGAGATGAATTGTGCACACACCAAAATTAATAAAGACAATATGTTTTTTTTTTTTTTCAACCACTCATCTAACATAAGCAGCAATTGAAATAATGAACGCATATGCAAATATTTCAGAAGAGGAAGAACATCACAATAAAAGAATAAAGGCTTTTTTTATAATGCACGTCATAACAGAACACGCTGATGCCTTTGTACTCTGTGCGTGTATTTGATCAGGAACTTGCGTGAGGCCAGAGACAATGCGGTGCTGGAGAAGGACAGAGCAGTGGCTGCTGACAGAGACACCCAGTCCAGATATGACCAACTGCTGGAACAGTGAGTTTTACCATCCATCACACACACACACAGGTTTGATACAGGTGACCATACAGTTTATATCATACTATGTTTATATATGTTGAACATTGGCAGGCGGGTACAATTTAGTTTCTTTCTTCACTATCTTTTTCTGCTTTTTCTTTTGACTTTAACTCAGACAGTAAAGTTTGAAGTGTCAGTCAAAGGATTGGTTCACCCGATTTTACAACAAAAAACACATTTTTCTTACTCACTTCTAGTGTTATCTAGCCGTGCAGATGAATTGTATATGTTTATCATAAAGGAAATACCTCCTTTATCTAGGGACAAAGGCTGAAAACAAAAACAAACCAGACCCCTCAAAACCAGGACAAATAAATCCAAACATACAGTATATACCACTAGAAGGAAGGGACAAAGTAGTTTTTTTTGTGACTTGGGTGAACTAACCCTTTAATATGGTTTAAAGTGGGAGCCAGTAAACAATATATAAGCTGCGTTCTGATCCACAGTGTACATAAACAGTAGTCCCTACCCCCTGCTCCCTCTTCTGGGAATGCCAGTTAAGGGAACTTCCCTCTACAAAATTCCTCTATTCAGAACACCCTGCAACGTCACCAACGTAGACATCACTTCCTCTGTGCGTTGGTAACGTAAACACTTCAGATTCCTGTTGCTGCTACTGTGGAAATTTTACACTATTGAAATAAAATATTGAATATCTCCTACCGGGACCCTGAATTAATAGTTGGATATCAATAACATTATCGTTAAACTCAGCAAAACTCAGCGAACAATGATGTCTCCAGAGCACAACGCCGACCACGGCAAGAGCAGCTAACATTAGCGGCTAGCATAGCCCTATGCTTGCGTTCAGCGAGTTGCAATGACTGATGGGTAATCATGCTTGTCAACTTGCAGTGAGGTGAAGAGCCGTCTTATTCTTCTTCTCAGTATTCACCATTTCTCAAATCTACAGCAGCTACCTGCAGACCAAGTTGCACTCAACACTTTTAGATATGAATAAGTAATTAATACAAGATGTAGTATTTTAGCAAACATCGCCATTTGACAGCTCAAGTGGCCTTTTTAGAAGTTAAACACTAAAAACTAAAGTTGTAGTCCAATAAAAACCTCATACAACAGCGGCTCTTACTTCCTGAATGCATTCAGGCTGTATAACCGGAGAGGAACTTCACCTGAGGGTAACTGTTAAACTGTCAAGACAACCCGGACTATTTGATGCAATTTTCTGTTGTCACGCATGTGTGAAGGTCAAATATGGCGGCATGTGGTTGAACCACATCATTCCGCATTTCTGTAGTGTTAGCTTGTTGTGTGCGGGGGGGTGGCCAAAGCCAAATTAGCAGGCATCATTGCATTTTGCCGATTATCGGTATCGTTATTTTTTTTAACTGATAACCGATAAAATAAATTAATTTATAAACGTGCTACTTTGGCTCTGATCAGCCTCCTCTCTGTGTCAGCCTGCTGTCAGTGCTCTCCACTGTGCAGTCTGGCTCAATGTCCCACCCAGAGCACTATCTTGATTGGTTGCACATCATTAGCAATAACCAATCAACGCTGAAAGCTGCCGCTCCACAGACGTGCGGAGAAAACACACAGACACAGAATCAGCTCCGTTGAGTTAATCGAGCGGGAGCTGAGTCCTCTCTGTTAGACGGAAGATATTGAAGTTGCATTAAACATCCCAATCCTCTATGCTGAAGTTGCAAAAACACCACAATCTTATGATCTATTTATATGATGACAAGCATGCCTAGTTTCACCGCTGAACATGTCAGAATAATGCAGTTGTTGCAGTGATATTCAGTTAACGAGATAATGGCGTTTATTTATGTAGCGTTAGTTATATCTCTGAGTAATGTTAGTGACAGTGCAACTGAAACTGAAGCGAATGTAAAATGACTCGCCCGTATGAGTTGGTGTGCTGAGATTTTCATTTTTACTGCAAATGTATATCGGTTCAAAATATCAGTTATCGGTCTCCTTGAGTGTTAATAATCGATATCGGTCCTGAAAAAAACATATCGGTCGATCCCTACATCATTGCTGTGCTTATTAGTGTCTCAGTTCTAAATGTATTTATTATTATACCATAACTTATATCCACCTCTGTACTTCCCTGACAGCTGTGAGCTTGTTGTTGCTCTGATGCTGATGTGTGAGCCAGTGGCAGTCTGTCATTAGCACATGTTGTGGGAGCGGCAGAACTTTGGTGGCTGTGGTTCACTGTCTCTGAGTAAAGATCACATGAACGCTTTGCTGTAACTGAGGGGGGGGGTCAGGAGGTCACAAGGAATTCAGAGTTTGCTGAAGGGCAGTTTAATGCTAGCAACTGGTGTCACTGACCCGGTCACATTTTAAAGGCTCCTCCTCCTCTACCGCCGGGTAAAAGGCTGCGCAGTGTTAAGACAAAAACATCTCACTTTCACAATATCACTTATCCCGAAACAACCCACATCATAAATGCTCCACTGGTTGCATAAACAAGCACAAGCACTTTTACTTGTCACTTAAAGCGCATGAGCCATCTGGTTGCACTGTTGTATTTATTGTATGGTTACTGTATTGTAATTGTGGCAATGTGTTAGTAGACTATAATACTTTCAGTGCAGATTTAATGCAAAGTGAGAGTAGGGCTGCAACTAACAGTTATTTTTAGGGATGCACCGATCCGACTTTTTCAGTCCCGATAGCAATACCTGGGCTTTGGGTGTCGACCGATGCCGAGTATCGATCCGATACCAGCGTTTGATCAGCTGTTTGCCACTGGGATCATTCTTTAATGGTGTAAGGCAACATCAGGCTTGACTTAAACACCGTTTTCATAACTTTGTAAAACAAAATGTAACAAATAAAGACATAGATATAAATTTACTGTATTGTTATTTATTATTAAAATAATAAATCGTACACCAGCAATCGGTAAAAGATCTTCAAAATTAACAGGATTAATTTAAATTAAAAAAAACAATTAAACATTAAACCTTTTCAATGCAGCAACAAATTGGTCAAAACTTAAACAGGAATTCAAATTCTAATATATAATGTATATAGTATATAAACATACAACTGAAGTGAATAGATCGGCCCGATTGTCACCAAAACCCGATCCGGCTATTTTAGTCAGCATCGTCCCGATATCCAATCCGGTATCGGTATCGTTGCATCCCTAAGTATTTTCATTGTCGATTAATCTGTCCATTATTTTCTTGATTAATGGATTAGTTGTTTGGTCTATAAAATATAAGTAAATGGTGGAAATTGTCAATCAGTATTTCCCAAAGCCCAAGATGATGTCCTCAAATGTCTTGTTTTATTCACAACTCTATTATATTCAGTTAAAATATTCAGTTGACTGTTACGGAGGAGTAATGAAACCAGAAAATATTCACATTTAAGGAGCTGGAATCAGAGAATTATTTTCCCCTTAAAAAATGACTCAAACTGATTAATCGATTATCAAAATAGTTGGCAATTAATTTAATAGTTCAAAACTAATCGATTAAATTGTTGCAGTTCAAAGTGAGAGACAGGACACCGTGTAATTCTGAAGACTATTTTGATGCTGAGGAAATCCCCTAGAACTGTGACTAAGGATTTTAATTAGCTTCTTCAGACTTGCTTCAGTTTTTTTTCTTGTTCTTCACAAAGCTGTTGTATTGACAAAGCCCTTTTGTTTTTGTTTTTTTTCTGATTTTGCATATTTTAATTTAATGCTACTTTGTAGTAATTTCTTAGCATTTCCAAACATCCTCTCAATAATTAATATCCAAGTTGCTCGTCACTATCTCTGCCCCAGGCAACAATGCCCATCTCAGTATAGCCTCCAAAGGTGCCTCTGGGTCATGGCCTTGTAGGAAGTTTCAAATCTTGCGTGGAAATTGCAACAGATATATTGTGAGCCCTGCTGCGCGCACACACACACACACACGCACACACATACTTTAAGCCGGGAATTTTTTTCCTTTTTGGAGGAGTTATTTCAGTCAGCCTCCTGATTACAACGTATCCTGTTTTTGTGCTGCATACAAATGTGTCTGTCTATGAACAAATGATGTGTATTTGCACCTGATTTTTCTAGTCACACACACATTTTGGAAATATCGAAAGGAATTATGTCGAAAAAATGTGTTTCATGTCTTAATGTACACTTATGTTTCGGTACTTAGCGAAGCATTTTTTATTTTGTTTTAGAATATTGTATCTGCAACAGACAGACAGAGACGCTCACACACACACACACTCACACACACACACAGCAGCAGCAGCAGCAGCAGCAGTGTCCCTGTCCTGGGTTACTACTACATACCAGTCATTTCTCCAGATCCAAACCACCAGCTGTTGGTCTTTCCATACACACACACATACACACACTCCTCACTCTCCCTTGCTCTCTCTCTCTCTCTATCTCTCTCTCTCTCTCTCTCTCTCTCTGCTGCGATCACATTCCCTCTCTGTGTCGCATCGCAAGCCAGCAACGACAGATGCTAGCCACAAGCCCTTAACCCCTAACCCCACGCATGCCCCTATTTTTGGGGCAAAGAATGAGGCGGACAAGATTGAAATGGCGTCAGATGATTGTAGCATAGAGGAGCAGCTTGAATCTCAGCGCTCTTGTTTCAGAATGCTGGCTAACAGGCCAGTTACGGTGATCGACTTGTCCAAAACAAAAGACAAAGTACTGAGTATGGTTTACCATTTTCACCTCTCCAACAGACCTGAACTTTGCTGTAACGAAATTGCCTCGGGGAGCCCCAGAGTCATGTGCTCTGTAGCTGTCAATGTTGGCATTAAAATAAATTATAATTTGAAAGTACAGAGAAAGACTGTGGCTCGCTATACACTCCTCTGATAGAGTAAGTTACATTTTTATAAGGAACATTTTTCGTCTTCGCATCTAGATCGCAGCCGCCATTGATACAAGAAGCCATGAAATGTGGACCATGTGTACATGTCTGTCACTGTGAGCACAGAGCTCAGGCCTGCGCTCTATGGATGATGAAATCCTATCAGGTCAGCTGTAATCGGGAGTTATTAATATTATCCAACCAACCTCCATGGTTTAATAGAGTCTGTGTGTGTTGGGGCTTGAAAGCTCCCTGAGGAAGAGCACTGGGCTCAAAAACCGTCGCCTGTCTTTGGTTTACTTTAAGGGCTGCAGCTTTCGGTTGATCTGTTGATTAATTATTGTTATTAATCAATTAATTGTTTAGTCTATAAAACATCTGAAAATAATGAAAAATGCCCTTCATAATTTCCCAGAGCATAAAGAGATGTGTTTAAATTAGAGATGTTCTGAAAGTTTTTTTGGCCTTCCTGATACTGAGTCCGATACTTGCGTGATTAAAAAAAATATAATATAAAAATAATAAAATTATTATTATTTAACAGCTTGTTGGATTTTCCACTGTGAAATATTGACAAATGGCTGACATTGTCCTTGCTCTGACTACCGTTACACCCTCCACTAGCACTGCAACTGCAATCAGTTCTTCTTCGCTGCTCTAAAAACAGTAGTTGCCAGTGGCGGCCATGATACCTCCAGGTGACAGCACAGTGAAGGCTACTGTTTTGGTGCAGCGAAGAAGAATTTATTTTTGGTTAAACAAGGTGATTTTTTTTCTGGGTTAATAAATTATGGTATCGAATTAGACTGGCGTTCTCACCCATACCCGATTCTGAATTATGGGCAGTATCGGATGCATTTCCGATACTGGTATCGGTATAGGAAATTGTCCTACAGTATTTGGGAAGGTGGAATTAACAAATGTACGACTGTCTGATAAATGACTTAAAAGATCAACCTTTTATAAAAATTATCAACCATCTGTGTTCATCTTGTGTTCTGTTTGCAATGTAATGTTGATTGACATAAAAAAGTTTGAAGGTGCTTTTAACTGGCTCTGTGTTGTGTGCGTACTTTCCCATCCATACTCAGTTATGTAACAAGACTTTTACTTAATACAGAATTATGTCATCTGAAAACCGAGAATACATTCCGTCTCTTTTCTAATTACTACTCTAACTCTAGCTACCAGAACTACTAACACTTAAGTTGAAACACATTTCTCCAGCTGCCAACAAGAATCATGAAAGATCAAACAAGACCAAACATTGCTGCGGGTGTCATGAAGAAATACATGCAGCCAAATAATTTAAGACCTGCCTTCCCGCTTAGTGACTAATAGGAATACTGTAGTTGCCAAGCTGTCAGGTAACGCAAAACACTTTGAACATAAAAACTCTCCGTAAAAAATGTTCTTTGCTCAAGGCACGCTAAATAGCCACTTCCTTGCCAAATCCAAAACAAACATGTCATCATGCTTATTATCACCAAATGTGATTGTATCTATATGAAAGAATACACCACCAGGCATGCCTGAGCTCAACCAGGAGCTACTTTCTACATCTGTCTGCACCAAAACACATTATCACTTTATTAACACACCAACTCACATTCATATTTAGAGTGGAGTGAGGTGTGTGTCTAACAGTCTACGCTCCACCTGTGTGTCTCCATCCATGCAGGTTCCGTCAGCTCCAGCTGGGTACTGACGGCCGGGTAGCAGAACTGGCCAGCCAGGCCAAGCTGCACTCCTTCGAAGCTGAGCGCGCTCAGATGGTCAAGGAGGAGACGGAGAAGGCCCTGGCCCAGTGCCAGGTGGAGTGTGAGAAACAGCAAAAGAAACTGGAGGTACTCTAAACATAAAGACAAAAAGGACAAGATGTTTTACTTGTTATAGGGGTATATCCATTTACTAGTCTATCGTAGTGCACTCTTAATTTCTGCCCGCCTCTCCCTGTCGTGATTTGATTTCAGCCAATTAAAACTAGGGTTGGTAATGTTGACAAACTAGGAAGAGTATGCCAGATTTTTTAAGTTATCCAACTGAAAAACCTAGCCCAGTGCCGCCAGCACTAGCTCCAAAAGTCGCTAAATCTAGATTTCGGCAACACTGACAGCCCGTCCCTTCAGGCCTCCCTCCAAAGCCACTCCCCCAAAACTATCATTATGAACGTAAACATCAAACATGACTACAGAGAGGCGAAGTCCCGCCCCCTTCAAACCCAAACGTGACCCCAAAGTCGCGTAAGTGACGTCTCTCTCGCTGAAGCTATGATGCCTGTGTGTTTCGTACTGGGATGTACTCACACCAGCAACGGGTCTCGTTCATTATTTTGCTTCCCGGCTGATAAAAAGACCAGGTAAGGTAAGATAACAATACATTTGTGCGTGAAATATAGCAGTTAGCTAGCTAGCTAGTGTTGGTGACGTTTATTGTGCGAGACGAGAGATGTAGTTCACTGAGCAGTTTCACACGAAACTAAATGATACTACGACAAACCTACGACAAACAACGACTTTCTTGACTTACAAAATTATCTTTTAAATTGACAAATATCATATGTGTGATTCATGGCGCAATTCGAACGGGATCAAAAAAATATCTCTCTCTCACCGTTGACTACCGTACATATTATATTCCGAAATAAGGTCCCATGGGGTCCGCCGAAAGGGGCGGGACTTCTCTATTGTTAGTACTTTTTTTGTGAGATCATTTGATTTATTGATTGCTGTCGGGATGTAATGAGAATTTCAACTAATATATATAAAATAAAATGTTTACGAAGAATACTACCAACCCTACCTTTAACTTTACTCATTGGTTTGAAGTTTAGATAGATATTAAATAATACACAAACACTCAAAATGTGTGCATATGCCAATAACAGATTCAGAGATCCCCCTTTGTTCATTCAAATTCAATATTTTCAACAGCAAATAATAATCAATATAACTGTGCTGAGATTTACAGATTGTCACCTTAATGAAAGTCTCAAGGTTCTTCATTACTCCTCATTAACATTGTGAAAGCTAACGTAGTACTAAAGTTGCTTACATGCTGCAAACATCATATGAATACAACCAAAAAATGATTCGTTAATCATTGTTCTGTTCACTTAGGGAGTCCATCCGTAGTACTTAAAGATTAATGTTCCACTCTCTGGAATATGTCTATCTCTCTTTGTATGTCGGTCCGGTGGCTCCATTCTTATCTCTGTCCACTGTAGCACACCCATTTATACAAGAAGTTAATTGAGTGCAGATTGTTCCTGATGTCTGGCTGCACTTAGCCGAGGTCCACCTCTTCACCTGTGTTTAACCCTGTCCTGCTCGCCAGAGGGACATGCATGGTGAAACGATGTATTGCACATGATCATGGAGGGAAAAGGGAAGGATGAAGATCTTTTCTCTTTTTTAAAAAACACAATGAATGAAGAGCTAGTTTAGGTTTGGAGTTTGTTGTTTAGCTTTGCTTTTGTTTCAGTTCTTTATAACAGTGAGGTTTAAACAGTAAGGCTATTTTTGTAATAAAAGGCCTTTTTTATTTAGATTGTTTTTCTCCTTTTGTCCTTTCACTTCCGGCCTGTGAATGCTTTTGTCTAAGCTTGAAATGAAGATAAGGAATGGTAAAGATAAACATTTTTTAGTAAATGTACACATCTATACTTTTCATATTTACTATGACAGCAACTCTGAAAGACTAATAGGAGTTTCAATGTGAATAACATAAAATACATTTCAATCTTTCAAACTGATTGAATGAAAATTGAGAATGTTATTTAATTTAATTTCAGCTGATGATTAGTGCTTCAATATTGTTTCAACAATATTTTTCTTTTTGTTTAAAAAACTTAAAAAAAGTAAAAAAAAAAATTGAAGGTTGAAAATTTCCCTTTTGTGTATTATATAGTTTTTTGTGCATGTAAAATGTCTGCAAAGTTACAAAGCCCAAAGTCCACGCCAAAGGGAGTTACTCTACCCCACTGAAACACCGCTCCTGAACTGCCTAAAACGCCTTGATGGAGGTCCTGTTTTTTCGTCCATAACGTGGTGATGTCACCAAGTAACACATTTTCATAATACCTGCCTTGTGGCTAGTTTGGCACGGCCTCAAACAAAGCTAGTTAGAGCGGAGCTGGAGCGGAATCCAAAGAGTTTGGTTCGGTTGACCAATCACAACAGAGTGGGCCAGCTGACCAATCAGAGCCTCCTTTTCAGGAGGGGGGGCGGGGGCTTAAACAGAGCATTTCAGACAGAAGGTGAAAAGAGGTGCTGCAGCACAGCCAGTGTGTGAAAAATAAAGCGTTCTTTGAACATTAAAGCATGTAAGCATGTTCTAGTAGAAACCCAAAATACAAATATTCACCTGAAAATGAGCATAAAAGGTCCTCTTTAACATTATTTCTCAGGGACATCATTTTGTAAAATAAAGAAAAAAAAGAAATTTCAACTGCTCACCACAGTTAACAATGCTGAAATATCTGTCATTTGCTCTCTATCTCCCCCAACTCCTCTCTATCTTTTCTCTCTCTCCTGTCCTCCTGTCCCTCAGCTCCTGACCCAGGAGTTTTACAGGCTGCAGACATCATCAGAGAAGCGGTCGGCGGAGCTGCATGCTCAGAATGCCGAGCAGGCATCTCGGTTGGAGACATACGAAAAGCTTGAGCAAGAGTTGGACCAAGTCACCATGCAGGCTGCCGAGAGTAAGAACCGTACTCATTAGGTTACACACATTACTGTGAGGTCAGAAAGGTAAAAGCAGGAACAAACACACGCTGCTTCCTTCAAATTTCTTGGTCTGGCATCAGAGAACGTGTGTAATAATGTTAACAGATAGCATCATATTGGATTAAGATGAAGGGAACAATAATGGGAAAATGAATAATTGCTATTGTGGAGCTGTAATGGATGTCTTTGTGACAGTGGAACAGAAATTACGGAGAATAGAAAGATGTTGTGTAACACAACAGAATTTTACTACAGGCTTGTCTGGTATTTTTTTTTACAAAATCCTAACACAGGAGCAGGACAAATGAAAACAAACACACGTTGGAGATGTATATAGACTGTATGTGTGTTTCTGTCTGTTGCCAGTTGAGAATGAAGAGGAGGCAGAGAGAGTTCTGTTCTCATACGGCTACGGAGCCAACGTTCCCACGACGGCCAAAAGAAGACTAAAACAGAGGTACAGCACATGACACACTTCACATTTCAAGGAGAGGACACATTGGCCCTGTTCAGACCTGATATTAACATGCGTCCTGAGTGATCCGATCACAAGTGGACCGCTCTAAGTACAGGTCTGAACGCACTCAAGGCGCATTGAGATCCGATCGCTCAGACTCCATTCAGAGGTGGTCTGAATGTACTGTATACGATAGTGTATGGCCACATTCCTTTAGCAGTGTGTACGCGAATGTGTCCTGGGCCACATTAAGGACCGCCTACTCAACTGACATCCCGCTCAGATCTGCGGGGTCTCACTGCGCTCCTCATGTGAATAGATAGGCAGATGCGAGTGCTTGTCTCTCGGACTCGCAGCATGGAAACGGCTTCTCTGCACAATTATTGTATCCTGTCGGTACAACAGGAAGTACAGGAAGTGCATTATTATCATACTGTCGCATTCTTCATCACCCAAGACACAAGTTAAACTGATATGTTGGTATGCTAATATCTCAGGTAGATATTGGATTTGTGCCAATACTTATTTGGTCGTGGTCACCAGCCGCAAAACCGCAGTATACCTAGCTGGTATTGTGTCTACCTTGAGTCTGTGTCTTTGTGTATGTGTCATCATGGCAAAATGTTGTCCTGGAGACGCCTACTGTATCAGGAACTACCACAGAGGAGGTTTTGAGTACTTTGCCAGGTGTTTATATTGCTGTCTGTCTGCGGACAGATTTAGTCACCACAATAGCGTCTCAACCATGCAAGATGCAGTCACGAAACCTTATAGGTGTGTAGTTGAGATCAAATTGAAGGTCGTAGATGGGTGTGGTCCGAGCAATCGCACCGGAAGTAGGGGCTAGGAATTGGGGAAGCCCCCGGCCCAGTTTGTCGTCACAGCTGGTTTCCATCGCAACGTGATCTCTAGTTTTTGCATGTTGTTTTTTCTTTTGTTTGTTTCTTTTCTAAAGGTGACACTAAATACGCTTGCATTGTACGCCACACTCCACACTTGATTTGAAGCATGCATGTGCAGCCAAAAACTCAAATTGATCTCAACTGCTGTGGTTATATAAACCGTAGGGTAAACAACGTGGAAGTACACACGAGTGAAAACTTGTTGGTGTTGTCATGTTTTGGAATTTCCAAAACTGTGATCGTGTTTGTGTGTTGTGCAGCGTTCACCTGGCCCGCAGGGTGCTGCAGCTCGAGAGGCAGAACACGTCACTGAGGAGAGAGCTGGATAGACACAAGTCACAGACAGGAGAGATATCTGAAGAGGTAAACACACACACACACACACACACACAGCATGCAGGTGTGTGCCTGCCTGGGGACCGTCATTAATGATATAAAGTTGAATTTAACATTTAAAAAAACAAGACTCAAATCACTGCAAGTCAGTACCTGCAACACACACTTGTTTTCCCACTGTCACACATCTCCTAAAGCAACTCGGATTATGTTTATTCCACAGCTTCTATCAAAGCCATATGATTTATTTCAACTGGTTTTTACCTCTCTCTGATGACATTACACGCTCTCTTAAACGTGCTTAATTCAATATCCAGAGCATTAATATAGCAGCAAACAACTATTGCTGTGTAAAGATATAAAGGAGTAATGTCTACCTGAGCAGAGAATGAAGTCACTCTCTCTGTATGTGTTATAATCTGAGCTTCTCCTTGCTTTGTTGACATCGCGCAAGCCTTTTAGTGCATGTTCGTGCATGTGAGCATGCCCCACTGGCAAGCTTATGTACGCTGCTCTGCACTGCTCTCATACGGCGGTTACAGCTGATGGACGGTGTCGTCATGGAAGCGCAGCATCCACTCTCTGGTTCCCCCCTCAGGTTTACACTGTTATCTTTCTGTCAGAACTTTCCCCGTTGTTAGCACTGTTAGCACCGTGTTAAGACACCATGTTAAGAGCAATTGAGAGGCAATAGAAATGCTCCCAATCCCGTATTTAGCACCTTTAAAGACAGACTACAAAACAAAAACAAGAATTTAGCAGCTGGAGAGATCGCAATGCGTCTTGAGTGTGTTCAGACCTGTACTTAGAGCGGTCCACTTGTGATCAGATCACTCAGATGTTAATATCACATCGAATACACTTCAGGATTCCTTAAGGAGAGTGTCCTCTGCCTTTTTTTTGAGACTTTAAACAAAGTTTAACAATGGTCCTGCCGATTCTCTGAATCTCCGTTTAAAGCCGTGCCAGGAAAATGACAGGTTGTTCGGGAGCGGACAGCAGACACCTCATGTTATAAGAGAAGAGCGAGGAGTTTGTCTTAGTACCTGTCACACTTGTTGGCACAGTGGGAAACAGCGGCAGAGACCGTGACGGCCACGCTCTTTACTCTCCCAACAACCCACCAGGCCAATCATTGAGGCTTTTGTTGCGTTTGGCATATCGTGTGCAATGCTGAGACTTTAATTTGGGGTGTGTGTATTTTGTCTGTGCATGGCCGTGTGTGAAGTGAAGTCACATGTCTACTACTCGTGCCCTGACGCTGAAAATCATCCAATAAGGTTGAGAGCTTTTGCTTTGCTTGGGAGGACGACAGCTCTGGCTACCAGTGCGCTTGCTTCTTTTCTTACTCCTTATTATAATCTCAATGAGAGGAGAGATTGTGCAAGCTAGAATAGAGAGGCCGGGCAGGTTTGAGACTAAATAAGCCAGCCATTCAACTGTCAGGTGTGACTGACTGGCAATCGTCTGGAATGCCTCATTATTCATCAGGCGTGAAAGAAAAGGGTGAAAAATTATACTTTTTATTCACCAGGAAGGGTGTTAACCACTTAACCACCCACACAGATGCCCTGACTAAGTAACTATTGTCCTTACCCTCCCACCCAGTTCTATTCACTCACTACAGGCTGACTGTAAAAGTGGTTTAATGTGTAACACCCTAATTGTTTGGCAGATTTTTAAGCATGATACTGACTGAGTAATATTGTATTACACACAGTACATTTTGACTGTTATACAAGGGATCATCAAAAAAAACAATAAAGGTGCTTTTCTGACAGTGATTGCAAGAAAGAGGTTGTTAAGATTATGAACGTACACTGACTACTTTTAACAAAAAGGATACAACTTGGTTACGCCTTCATAAAAACTCACATTTATGGGCACTCAAGCAACCCCTGATGACTTCAGAGATAAGGAAATGTTGGCCGTGGTTGTTGCTTCAAGAGTCTTTCATACATATCAGACAGAATTGCTCTATTTTTATAACATTAACCACATGTAAAGTCATTTTTAAAGTGGAAATATTGCTATCATAACTAAGTCATGTTCAGTGTAATGAACATCATGATGACAGACGTTCAGTTCTCCACAGATCGTTGACTCGCACAGCACATTAAAAAAATGTAGACCTGAGTCTCAGGTGTATTATTAAGTGAAGAGGATCCTTAGTCGACCCTAACATTGTGTACGCAAACTAATTTCTCCTATAATTGCTCAATTATGCACATATTTGTGTTGTTCCACAGTTGTTGGCAGCCAACCAGCTGTTACAGCAGACGCAGCAGCCCTATAGCTACCTGATCGAGACCGTGAGACAAAAGGAAACGCAGATCGTCGCGCTGAAGGAACGCCTCGCCTCGCTTGAGGACGATGTCAGGTACATGTACAGAACACTCCTTCACAAAGAGGAACACGCCACGCTATACGAGAAGGAACTGAACCAAAAAAGAAAATTAAAACGCATTATCTTTTTTTTTTTTAATTGAAAGTGATTAGGTTTCATGTTGTGCTTGCCAAACTCTTTGTTTGTTTTCTTAGTCACATTTTGTATCTTGTAATTTACTCATCGTGGCAGCAGGCCATACCTCTCCACCCTTGGGTGTCTCTGCTTTATCCCGATCTCCCTTTGTCTTCTTCTGTGCCTCTCACACCTAGCTCATTACATCTTTATGTAACGCTGCATGCGTTTGTCCATGCCAAATAAGTGAGTGTTTCACATCAGCACACATATAGCTTCCTGGCGCTGACCTAAATCTCCCCTGTCCCCCCTCTCTGTATTTTAACATGAGAAATATGCGAACTGACAGACTGCAGGTTTTCTCTTGCTGCTCACTACCACCGAGCTCTCACCTGAGGCAAGCAGCAGAGCGAAAAAAAAATCCTTTAAAATCCCAATAAGCTTCTCAAATCTCCCCATCTGACAGAGATATTGAAGTCTTCCTGTGGCGATGCACTGCTATCGGTTTAACAGCAGAGACACATATTCTCACTTGATGTCCTACAGTCTCTCTGACTTCTTAAGTGTTGATTTTATTCACACTTTGTTTGGTGATATTCAAAACTGACAACAACAGTGTTTTAGCAGAGGCAGATCTCAGTCTATAAGACCCGCAGGTTTAAATCTTTAGTCGAGATTTCTCCGTGAACAGCGGTGAAGCTACCAAGCCACTGTTTCAAGAGCTGCAAGATGATTTGCTTTAAAGCACCACAATCACAAGCTCCTGCCTGTGTGTTTCACAGCCCCAGGAAAGAACACTTGGACAGTACTGTAGAGAGTTTTTCCCACAATATAGACGCCTGACAAACTTGTAAAAAATATTTTGTAGTATGTTTTGGAAAATCATGACTCATGTGTGTAATTTATGTCTTGGCTGTTGAGGGTTTTGTTCCAGTGATTTATACTCACAGCACTAGTAAACCAAACTGCTGCCATTTAGACTTGATTGGTTTATAGTCTAGCATTTTTGTCATACTTAAAGGTGCTAAATTCAATATTGGGAGCATTTCTGTTGCCTTTACATAGCAAATAGTTGTTTGCTGCTATATTAATGCTCAACATTCAAATAATAATGTATACCACAGCTCCACACCTGATCCTGTGTTGACCCTAACCTGACCCCACCCTAAAGCAAAATATACAGTACTATATACAGTTCATTATTACCCCCCCCTCCATTTTCTGACGTCATCACTTTAAAAGAAATGACAAATCCTCAATTTGCGCAAAGTGATTCAGTGTATTAAATTACTTTTTTTTAATTAATCAACTTTCTTTAATGAATAGAATAACGTCAGTGCCTCCCTCTGTGTGCAGCGGGCAGGAGAGCACACCGTTTTTGAACACAGTGAAAATGTTGTTTTTGAAAGGCTAATATAATACTAGTAATATTAGTGGAGCCTGATCTTTATCTGCAACTGTGCAGAAATAATGGGTTTAAACAGCATGTAGCCTGCTAAGTAGCAAAAAAAGACTTTTGTATAAATTATCAAGTAAGTGTGTTATTATGATTTTAATTATACATGTGCAAATGTAATTTTGACAACCTTAGAGCAGACGAATCCTGGCGCACCTCCTGTGAACTTTGGTACCACTCTAAGGTATATATCATCATATACCTTCAATCAGTGATTCACAGACTAACTTGTTCGACAAGCTTCATATGATGCTATAAGTAATTAGAATGCTGAGTTCATAGCTTGCAGTAAGTACAGTAGTGTTTTTCTCTTAACTCGAGATGTGCTCTCTCTCTCTCTCTGCCTGTTTTTGGGTGTAACCCCAGTTCTCTGAGGAAAGAACGGACTGCACTGCAACAGGTGAAAAACAACATGGCAGCCGATCTGGAGAGACTCCTCAACCATCGAGAGGTACTCATGATGAAGTTGCTACGATCATATGTAGTTGTGACAACCACATTCAATGTTACTTCCATTCTATTCCAGTGTATTGGGCTGTTTCAAAATGGTGAAGAACAGGAAAGTCCAGCAAAAACCTCCCTTTGAAAATAGAGATTTATTAGTGAAACCAACATGTTGCAGCACATGGCCGCTGTCTGCGTCTGACAAGGTCAGAGTACTGCGGTTGATGATGTAACTGCTAAACCGAAACTCAAATTCTCTTCTCCACTTTTCAAACTGTAGCAAAATATGAAAATCTTTGGCCATTTTCAAAGGGGTACCTTTGAGGGTTTATGGACAATATTTGTCATTGTTTTGTGTTCTTAATTAATTTCCAATAATAAATATATACATACATTTGCATAAAGCAAGCATATTTGCCCAATCCCATGTTGATAAGAATATTAAATACTTGACAAATCTCCCTTTTAAGGTACATTTTGAACCAATAAAAAATATGCGATTAATTTGTGATTAATCGCGATTAAATATTGTAATCGACTGACAACCCTACTAAAAATAATTAAATATAATTTAAGACAAGATAAAGCAACAACTTCTCACATTTGGGAACGTGGAACCATTAGATGTTTGCTTGAAAAATGACAAACAATTAATCAGTTATCAAAATAGTTGCTGATTAAGTTTCGATATCGATACATCAACTATTCGCTGCAGCTCTAAAATACACAGGCTTTTAATATCCAGACAAGTTATTGCACTGTGTTGCAACGCTTCCTTCAAGATTGCGTGTGCTCGTATGCGTATGCACGTGGGAGTGTGTGTCCCCCCCCCCAAGCCAGCCGTTTGCTGTTTGAAGTATGTGCCCTGTCACAGACAGCTGTTCCTCAGCCTGGCTGTTTGGGATGCCACTGGTGTGCGCGTGTGTTTTTGTGTACGTGTGTGCGCTCGTGCGTGTGTGTGTGACATGCCAGGGCTCATGTCCTCAGGGGTGATAAATAGAACCGTGAAATGGCCCAGAGTCCTCCCCTCTGCCCTGCTGCCACCCCTGCAGACCCCTTGAGCTTGTTGAGCTTATTGCAAGTCGTCCCATAGTTGGAGTTCAGCAGACAAACATGTCACCGGAAAGCAGCAATAAAAATTCCTGAAAACATACATTTTAAAGCAAATGTTTCACAAAATGTTGAAAAAGTATTATCTTAAGATACATACTATTTCAAACATACAAAATATTTGTAATACAGAATTTCCGTCAAAATTTACCAGGTGATTTCTGGCATTTTCGACACTACACTCGCAATTATTTCTCATAAAGATTCCTGTTTTATTATTTCACCCTTGTATTCATATCTCTATTTTCATGAACCATGTGATTCTCCAGGAGTTGGCGGTGATGAAGCAGGTCATGATCAGCATGCGGTCCGTACAGGGAGAAGCTCTAAACGTGTTGGAAACAGATAAAACTGCTGTCAGGTCCTCTGGTGCTGGAAAATACCAGTCCAAACGTATCACCAGGACCACAGAAGAAGAGTCACCAAACAAACCCAAACCCACTGTGTTTGTAAGTGTCTGATTTGGCAACACCCTTATATGAGTCACACCACCTTAACCTGCCTGGACAGAAGTTCAGAGAAAGGAGCGTTAGAGATTGACATGAAATGATAAATTGCATTTTTTCATTTAGTTTCATTTGAGCCTTTCACTGCAGTCAGCTGAGCAAAGATAAGCTGTAGTGTAAATCTATGAATCATGAGGAAGTCAAATAGGTGAGAATATCTTAAGACTCCAAACTCCTGCTTGTTTGCACTTCATACTTTTCTAACCATCATTTTTCCTCTCTGTTTCTTTTCATTTGCAGACTAATAAAGAAGTTCCTGATTGGCACCACAAACTGAAGCAGAAACCCAAATGAACACACCTATATTTTACTACTGGTGCTATTAATTGTCACTCAGGGCTTTAATAATCGTATGATTTTATCAATGTTTTTCAAATTTCAACAACTTTTGAAATACAAAAACAGAAACCGTTGCTGGTGTCTGAGTGTTTTGTTGTTCTCATCCTTGGTTACATATTGTTCAGAGAGGATAAATTCCCTGCGGACTGGTCCAAAACCAGAGGTATTACCTTCCACGGGGTACACATTCCTAGCTAACTGACTGCCCAAAAATTCCTCTTTCTTGGCAGTGGTCTATTTTATTAGGTCTGTCTATCATTATTTCCTCATCTTTTCCAGGTTCGCAGATACTGGTGGCTACAGGCAAACAGCATTGCAGGAACCTTAGCCTCTGATTTGCACGAGCTGAGGCTCCTTTGGGTTTAAATATAGACATAGTAGGCATACCTTTATCATTTCAGACCATGTTCTTATCGGTGTCATATTAAACTCGACCAGAGGACTGCTTTAAAGCTGTTTTGCCTACAATACTTCACAGTACACCACTTTATTTTCCTGTTATTGGACATGGATAGAACATGCAATATATTAGAATTGCGTATCACTTGTATAACCAATCAGTTTTTCGTACAAACTGAAAATGTGTGTCTAATATGTGTGTCTGAGTTGTCATAGAAGGTGTTTTCCATAATAAACTGTGATTTTAAACACCATCCAGTTCAAACAACAAAGATGTCCTGTTAAAAAAAATATTTAAAACCTCTCATTATCACATATTAAAGTGGACTTTAAATGCTTATTTACAGGTGCATACTTGTATTTTGGGTTTCTACTAGAACATGTTTACATGCGTTAATGTTCAAAAACCGGTTTATTATTCTCAAACCGGCTGTGCTGCAGCACCTCTTTTCTCCCTCTGTCTGAAACGTTCTGTTTGAGTTCCTCCCTCCAGCGCCCCCGAAAAGCCCAGTCTGCTCTGATTGGTCAGCTGGCCAACTCTGTTGTAATTGGTCATCCAAACCAAACTCTTTGGACTCCTGTCCAGCTCCGCTCTAACTAGCTAGGGAACTAGGGAAAGAGCACAAAAGCATAATAGGTCCTCTTTAAAGGGCACTTCACCAATTTTCCTTATGAAGTTCAGTTTACTTGTCACTACAGGCATTTCAAAGGCTTTGGGGTGTCTAATGAGAGACTTACTTGCTGAGTCCATTCTTGTTTCAATGCGTCTCTTTTGCAACTCCCAGCTTTATGAAAGTGACATAAATGGCCGGAATATGCCTTTAAGGGTTTACAGTAGACAAGGAGGTATATAGATATATGTAGTGACATTATGGCAAAAACAAAATTGAATTTTAAGAATTTGATGATAGTACCTGTAAAATTGATCTCTATATAAATGTTTATATTTATTAGTGCTGTTAACATGATAATAACGCGTTAACGCAAATTTGTTTTAACGCCACTAATTTCTTTAATGCATTAACGCAATCGATCTTTTGGAGGTTGTAGCGGGCTCTTTAAAGCTATAAAGATAATGGCATCATACAAAATTATAACTAGAAAACCTAAGGAATCCATTGGTACCAACCATGTCATACTAGCTTGTCGATAAGGAGGCTAAAAAATGCTCCAAAGTTCCGCTAAATTTTGGCGAGGAAAAATCGTCATAGTCATTTTCAAAGGGGTCCCTTGATACGACGGCCATGTTAGGTCCACACTGAGGAGAAAAAAATCAGAGAATTTGAGAAAAAAGTTATAAATGTACAAGAAAAAAAGTCGTAATATTACGACTAGTCATAGTCAAGTCAGCACACTGACAGCTGTTGTTGCCTGTTGCCATGTTATGGCATTGGTATTGTCATTGTTTTGTGTTGTTAATTGATTTTCCAGTAATAAATATATAGATATATCTGCATAAAGCAAGCATATTTGCCCACTCCCATGTTGATAAGAGTATTAAATACTTGACCAATCTCCCTTTAAGGTACATTTTGAACAGATAAAAAATGTGCGCTTAATGTGTAATTAATATTTAATTAATTTAAATAAATATTTAATGATTGACAGTCCTAATATTTATATGTTTTAATATAAGATAAATACACAGGATTTTGGTTTTGAATGTTGAGGTTGTTTTCTCTAAGTGTACTTGATGGGTTTGTCTGTAAGCTCATCTACTTAAAAGTTGGTTTATAGACTGTTGTGATTACAAACAGTGGATTGCATATATCAAAACAGCCTTGAAAAAGGGGGGGGGGAAAGTATATATAAAAAATAAAAAAAGATAAATACACAGGAGGGGGAAAAAAATCACAAAAATATGTTGTTTAAAAAAAAAAATGTGGTTTAGGTGAGTTTAACCTTTATCCTTCATGGCTGTGTATATGTGGTCTGGCTGGTCCTGTGTTTCACTTTACGACAGTGTTGTCAGTGCATGTAGATGGAGCAGTAGGGCGGTGGCCAGTGAATGAATGATCAAAGCCTCTTTAAAGGCTCGGTGGGCGGTGCGTGTTTCTGTATTTACACTGAGCCGCTCCGCCCTGCAGGCAGCACATAGAAAACTGTCTGCGGGCCGGTGGAGGGATGAAACAAGTGGAAGGAGATGTAGCAAGACGGGCACGCATTAATAATAACTCCACCACCACCACCAACACACCTCGTCAACTCCTCTCTCTCTCTCTCCACCTCTCACTAGCATCCTCCTCTTTGCATAGCGAGCATTAGCGGTGCAGCATCGGAGCTTCATGGCCGCGACTATGGCGCTGAGCGGCGGCGGTGGAGGCTCCGGCTGCAGCGGGCAGGAGGAGCCCTTCTTCCCGCTGCAGAAGACGAGTCTGCCCGCTGGATTCCCTCTGGAGGACTCGGCGCTGTTCGGCTTGGACTGCAAGATCACAGACAAGACTGGACACAACGACTACGCACAGGTTAGAAAAACAAACCTTATAGTGATGTATTGCATTGAATGGGCGTGGCAGATTGGTTGTAGATATATATATATATATTTTTTTTTAATTTTATTTTATTTATTTTTTTTATATACTGGCCTCCTAAATTTCCATCCATTTTGCATTATTTGTGTATATAATAAAGCTCGCAGGCTGCAACCAGCTGAGCCTGTAAACGCATTCACTGCATGTTTTCTGTGGCAGCCAGTTGCTCCACCAGTTGTTGGTTGGTTTCTCCCCCTCCTCCTCTCACCATCATACCATGCTGACAACAACTGACTCCAGCTTCGGACAGAATTAAAGCTCCCAGCAACTCTGTTCCTCAGTTAAGCAAGAAACTTGTGCAGCAGCAGCAGCAGCAGCAGAGGAGAGAGCTGCTATATAACAACAGCTGGTAGGATCAGGAGCCCTAGAAATAGCAGCCCATCCCCAGACTGCTGCTGCTGCTGCTGCTACTGCAGCGGACTGGGGAGGCTATGGGTGTTTCCCTTATTCCCTTTCATGTTGCTGTTTCATCCTCTGCTGCAGGGCTTCTCTAACTTTTATACCTTGCATTCAGATTCACAGGACCACAAAGTTGTTCCTGACAGTTTGATCGACCCTCCTTAACTGCAGATGTGCAAATGTCCCTAATGTTTTTTATACAAGAGAGGTTATTAGATCAGATTTCCGTGGCCTGATCCTCAACTGTTGTTGGCCTGACACAGCTGGCGGGTTTTTGAGTTCAGCCTTGCAGCCAGAGAGGGAATGTGGCAACTGCCTATTGATGACTACTTGATAAATGTTTTAGCGGTGACCGTCCTATCAAAACCTTTTGTCTTCTCGAAATAGCGCCTCAGAATAGTTTCACGGTGGCTCACGAGAAGTCAGAAGTCCAAAGCTGGATGCATTTCATTTCACCTCTAAAAGCAGAACTTCTTGTTTGTGTTTTTTTTCAACAGGCAAAGTGTGAGATGGACAGGTATCTCTCCCCTCTTCCACTTCCATCTCATGCGGACGGCCAGCAGAAGTCACAGAGAGACGGTGCGTCTGCGCTCGACCAGTTCTTCACTGGGGATCACAACGGGGCTCCCTACACCCTCAACATGAATCTTTATTTCCCCGACGCTGCCTACCTGAGGATGGGCTTGTGTCAGCAGGTGCGGCACCCTCAGCACCAGAACCACACGGGTCTCGCCCATATCAAAACAGAATCTGCCTCCCCGTGTTTCTCCCCCAACATACAGCTGCACTGCCCCAGCACGACGCCCACCGGTAGCTGCAGCACATCTGGGCACGGCCCCGGCAGTATTGCCATGGAAACCTCAGCCATAAACATGACGTTAACAGGGTTACCGGACTTCACCAGTGTTTTCAACCAGTCGGGAGGCAGCCGCGATGGCGATTCGGTGCCAGAGGTGTACATCAAACAGGAAATGTCACCGCAGTTCGAACAGCACGCTCTCCACCACCATGACAACAGCGGCTCGCTGTTTCAGCTACTAAACTCTGGCTTGGACCATCACCATGGCAACGGTATGGAGGCTCAGCATCAGCAGCAGCATCATCATCATCATCATCAGCAGCAGCAGATACAACACACTTCCACTTCCACACTCCACACGCCTTTCCATGATTTGCCGATAGCTTCTTCTGCATCCCAGCAAGAGCAGACTGCCAAGCCTGCCTACTGCGGCCTGGGTGGCGGGGCGTACACTCATACTCATGCTCAGGCGCACCCCCATTTCCTCCAGCAGCAGGTGCCCTACCTGCCGCCCTCACCGCCGAGCTCAGAGCCTGGCAGCCCCGACAGGCAGAAGGAGCTGCTCCACACCATGTCCCCTCCTCCCTCATATGCAGCCACCATCGCCTCCAAGTTGGCAGGTAGCACCCCTGGACTCGGACCCGACCCGGGGCCAGGCAGCCTAACCCTGCCTCTCGCTACAGGTCCCACGCCAGTCCCAGGCCAAGCCGCAGGCCTTCCCCAACCCCCTGCAACAACCCCAGTCCCAACCCCAGCTCAGACCACCGTGCCTGCCCGCTACAACCGGCGGAACAACCCGGACTTGGAGAAACGACGGATCCACCACTGTGATTACCCAGGTTAGAACAATAACAATAGCATGCTGATTCTTGTCACAGTTGTGAACATGTGGGTTCATTTTTAGGTTAATATCTGGTCACCCACAAAGGTCAGCTTTAAGGAAGCCTGCACCCGTGCATTTTTAAAAAATGATATGTTGTGTGTAGGATGACTTTCCCAGGCTTGTGAGTCACAATATGTACTATGGTCACAGCAGAGCTCGCGCTGCACTGATATTAAAATATTTTGGCAAAGCAGAACATCAGTCACTACCTTTCAATTAAGCGTCTGGTTTATCACCTCAAACGGCTCGGGCACTCTCAGCTGTGAGCCCTCACGCATTGTTGTGGCTTTTTTAAACTGGTATGATTGTGTAATGAACCTGTGTGTGTGTGTGTGTGTGTGTGTGTGTGTGTGTGTGTGTGTGTGTGTGTGTGTGTGTGTGTGTGTGTGTGTGTGTGTGGGTGTATTAATTAAATGGCTGTTCTCTTAAAGTAATTTGATCTTTTTTCCAAAACACATAATTTGCATACAGACCAATGCACACTTTAAATTGTTGGCTCTGATCGCAGTTGTACGATGTGCAGCTACTTGTAGGACATGTAATGTCAACTAGCCTGTGGCGGCGTGTAAAATAGACTTAAGCGGAGCCTCCTGCAGCATGTCGCCACACGTCGAACTTCTATTCCATCATATCCACACACACTTCATCCAAGTGTGTATTAGTCACGCTGCTGCAGCTGCTCACTGTTTAATGTTTGTGAAATTCAGTCATTTCCTTATTTAAAGTCTGAATGAATCTGAAGAATATCTTTCTAAATGTCATTCAAATGACCTAATGACCTTTTTGACATTGTAATTTACGTATTTTGTATAATATAATATGCAAAAGGTTTGGTAATCCTGAACTTAAAATATCTTGAGTTTGATGTCAGACTAACAGGTATAGTGAGCAGTTTTGAACAAAGCAGTATTCTGTGCGATTAACTTGTAAATACGCCAAATTTAAACAGTGTTAATACCAAATACGACTGCGTGGGCTGCTTTTAAACACAGTCATGTACTTTTTGAAAATCCGAAAACAAACATTTACTATATCTCTTTCCAAACAGCTTCTGCTCTTCATTAGTTCACATTTCTAGCATACCACAGCTCAGTTTATTGGGTAAGCGCATATCTGACACGTGAATGATTTGGATTAAGCCTTCTGTTTGTGTTTATCTCCCTCCCTGTCTGTCGTCAGGCTGCAAGAAGGTCTACACCAAGTCGTCCCATCTGAAAGCCCACCTCAGGACTCACACGGGTAAGACATTCCTCCAATTAATGTCGCTTTTTTAAAACGAGGAGAATTGACGCTGCCCACACGACTCGTATTTCGGTATCTGCGCTGGCACCATGTTGCTAGGCAGAGTGTTGTGTTCCTGGCATGTGTGTGTAAATGTATCCTACCCCATTCCCATCCTCTGCCCAATATACTATTCCATCAAAACAGGTGGAAGTGACACACTTCTGCCAGGGGATGACTCTCAGACTATGCGGTCAGCGCTAGACGCATGGTGCCATCTCTCTTAGGATGCCTGTTCAGACATCGATGTTTAAATGCTTTAATACGTGCTTGTGCGGCTCGTTGGCCACTATAAATATATACAAGATCCGTCTGCGCGGATACAGAAATATCTTAGATCGTCTTGTTCCTAATGCCACTTCAACCACCCAGAGCCTGGTTCTGCCCGAGGTTTCTACCCGTTAAAGGTCCTAAGAATGCGTGCTCATGGGGGATTTCTTGTTGGGTCTCTAGATTACAGAGTACGATCTAGACCTGCTCTATATGAAAATCATCTTGAGATAACATCTGTTATGATTTGACGCTTTATAAAGATAAATTGAATTGAGTCATGACTAGGGCTGTGTATTTTGGCAAGAATCTGACGATACGATACAATATATTGCGATATATTGCAATACTGTAAGCAAGGAGATTTTTTTTAAATCTCATTTTAGGAAAACTGTCATAGCCTAAAGAACCATACACCAGAAATACACCGTTTTAGAACAGGCAAAAATAACACATTTATACAGCATGGTGTTTGCCCCAAACTGCATGTGATTATTATGATTTTTGATTGATCATTATGTGATTGTGACATGTCTGTAAAGAGGAGACTCGAGGGTACCCATAGAACCCATTTTCATTCACATATCTTGAGGTCAGAGGTCAAGGGACCCCTTTAAAAGTGGCCTTTCCGTTTTTTCTTCGCCAAAAGTTAGTGTAAATTTGAAGCGTTATTTAGCGTCCTTCCCGACCAGCTAGTATGACATTATTGGTACCAATGGATTCCTTTAGTTTTTTTTTTGTTTCATATGATGTCAGTATCTTCACTCTAGCTTTAAAACTGAGCCTGGTACAACCTCTGAAAGATCGAATAGCGACCGGGCGGCCCGACAGCAGGCCGTCCCATTTTTAATAGATTAATTAAAAATCGATACAGTATCACAACACATAATATCGCGATACTCATGTGTATCGATAGTTTTACACAACCCTAATCATGACTGTGTGCGCATCTGGGTCCGTTTTTCCTTTTTCTTTCCTTCCCTCTCTTCTCGTCTTTCTTTCAATCTGTCTCCCTCTTTCACATTTAGATTTGAACTATTAGTTTTAGATGAGCAAAGTCAACAAACAAGCGCTTAGGTGTTGGGCCCCTCCTCACTCCAGCTAACAAAACAAAGCTTCTGTTGATATCTACGCATTCCTCACTCATCTGGACACACACACACGCACACAAACCTCACTGTTACCACTTTTACGATCCAGAGTTTGTTCCATTTATGAATCTGAACTGCTTGTTCAGAACATCGTTGTGGGTGTGCGTGCCTCGCATTTCAGTTTTGGGAACATGACACGACAATTAGATCTGGCGTCATTCAAGCTGCAGGCTGATTGTGGTTATTGCAGTTATTATAGACCGCAAGATGAGGACACGACACGTAAAGAGGGATGTAGCAGCAACTTCCTTATCCTCTCCGCTTTTGTCGGCCTCGCTTAGTTATTTTCTCCTCTTTTTTTTTCTATCTCTTTCATTCATTTGATCATCCTCTTGTGTGCTTTGTGCCATCCTCCCACCTTCAACCCCCCCCCCCCATTTCTATCTTTGTCTGTTACTCATTCTACTTCTCTCTTATTCAGCTGCTTGAATGCACACTTACTCATACACACACACACACACACACACACACACCTGTCAGTAATCTGTATGAGATGATTCCTAATGCGTTTGGGTCCCCGTGGGAGTTCCCACTCTAATCTCCATCAACATCCATTACCCTGATTGTTTGTGTGTCCGTCTGTGTGTGTGTGCGCGCATGTGTGTGTGTGTGTGTGTGTGTGTGTGTGTGTGTGTGTGTGTGTGTGTACTGAACACTCCTCCCAGTTCACTCTTTTTTTTCTGTCTTTTCATTGCGTCTCCTCATTGTGTTCAGCTTCAGGTGTGTGTTCCTCAGTTTAATGACGATGTGGGTAATTTCGTAACAGGATTACTGTTGTTGTTTTAGCGTTTAGACGCTGCAGAGCTTGCTGTGCTTGTTTAATAAGAGTCGGTTCACCAAAATGACAAGAAAAAAAACATTTTCTTTTTTAATTTCTCGTTTAGGCTACATTTTATTTGTCCAGGTTTTGATTTCTGCTTCTACCCCCAATTTAATTGAGGTGAATGGAATTATGTTTATGGTGCATAGAACTGTGAAAGAATACATTTCAACTGTTTAAAACCATTTTTAGAAGTATTTCTAACGGAAACTCTTCGTAGCGTGGTCTGTGGACTATCCAGAGTTATGGGGACATTGTAAAGACACACTGTTGTTGAATTATTATTTGAAATTTGCAGGAGGATTACAAATAGTCTATATATTTCTCACTCTGTTTTTGATCACTAGAAATACGTAAATAGATGTTAAAAAATGAAGGAGGAAAAGAAGAAATAACTTTCAACCAGACAGCTCAGTTTCCATTAGATTCCATTATAATTGCTCTCGCAGCACTGTGGCTCCCTTTCAAGGCGCTCTTTAATCAATTACACGAAGAGGCAAACACATTGTTAACTTGAATAGAATGTTATCTCACCTGACATTTAAAATGCAAATATCAAAAGGGACCAAAAAATGAAGAAGGAAATAGGCAAATTACTCATCAAGAATCAAGTTCTTTACCAACTGGTCATATTTCTTAAGCATCCACATTGTTACCAGACAGAGCTAAATTGGCCTTTGTCACGGACGACCTTTTGGCTTGCCACAGCAGGTAAAGCACAGGTGTTAATAATAACATTAACAATGACTCAATTCCATTGAGCTGCTTTGATTTCAGGTTCCTGGTATCGTGTATGCCGGCTCACTGTCGCTCTCACGGGAACACTTGAATAGAACGGAGTCACTGTTACTAGTAACTAGGGCTGTCAATCGATTCAAATATTTAATCGCGTGATTGGCAATTGTTAATCACAATTAACCACAAATTAATCGCACATTTTTCAAAATGTCAAAATGTACCTTAAAGGAAGATTTGTCAAGTATTTAACAAAAGAAATCAACATGGGAGTGGGAAAATATGCTGCTTTATGCAAATGTATGTATATATTTATTATTACTGCATTTAGCATAAAAAATATGCTCAAATCATAACATGGCAAACTCAAGCTCAACAGGCAACAGCAGCTGTCAGCGAGTCAGTGTGCTGACTTGACTATGACTTGCTCCAAACTGCATGTGATTATCATAAAGTGGGCATGTCTGTAAAGGGGAGACTCGTGGGTACCCATAGAACCCATTTTCATTCACATACCTGGAGGTCACAGGTCAAGGGACCCCTTTGAAAATGGCCATGCTAGTTTTTCCTCACCAAAATTTAACGCAAGTTTGGAGCGTTTTTAAGCCTCCTTTGTGACAAGTCAGTATGACATGGTTGGTACAAATAGATTTATTAGGTTCTCTAGCTTCATATGATGCATCTTCACTCTAGTTTTAAAACTGAGCCTGCTACAACATAAAAAATCCAAATGTCAAAATGTCTTCTGTGAGAAGGGGCCTATACATAAAGCTGGTAGAAATGTGCAAGTTACATATTTGTGTTTCCTGTACAGTCTTGTCTTTGGGGTTTAAAGTACTCAATGAGTACATTACATACCAAAAATGTCAATTAAAGTGTCGTAAAAATGTCAGGAAAATGTCAGGGAAAAAAAGTCAAAGTACAGTATGTCATAAAAAATCAGAAAATGTCATGGTATAGTACGTCATGAAAATGCCAGAAAAACCTGGACCAATAAAACCAAAATGATCTGCATGGATAGGTATACCACTGGGTGAACAAATCCTTTGCACGCACCTTTGGGCCACTACCGTTGGTAATTGTGCTTTACAGGGTGAAGGGTCGAGTCGCAGGCCTGGGGCTGAAGGAGACAGGTCACACAAGTTTTCACAAAGTGTCTGTAGCTGAACATTATTGGAATGACAGAGTGACAGCAGAGAGACACACTGCATCTGTCAAAGAGAAATGCAGAGGTTAAGGCAGACAATGCAGACAAGTCGGCCGTGGGAAACTTGTGCAGCGTTAGTGCTTGATGAATGCCTGTGGCAGCGCTATGACTGTATACGCTGTTAGACAACTGGACTTTTCAGTAAAGCCTGTTCCCCCAGTTCCTCCACCCAACTGTATGAATCATATAACTCAGGGAATTAACGTCTGTTTTGTCATCACTTCTTACAATCACACATTGACACATCTCGGCCTCAGTGCTGCTGTTTGCTCAGGTTTTTTGTCAGAGAGCAGCTGCACTCACTCAGGCTCTCTCTCTTTTCTCCCGTCCTGCAGGTGAGAAGCCGTACAGGTGCACGTGGGACAGCTGCGACTGGCGCTTCGCCCGTTCGGATGAGCTGACGCGTCATTTCCGGAAGCACACGGGCGCCAAGCCCTTCCAGTGCGCCGTCTGCTCGCGCTCCTTCTCCCGATCCGACCACCTCGCCCTGCACATGAAGAGACACCAGAACTAGCAGCGTTTACACACACACACACACACACACACACACACTACAAACACACTACAAACACACAAGCACTATCTTGAAACACACACTCCCATCTCCCACAAGTTACAAGCTGCCTGATGACACCACAGCTGCTCCTGGTGCTGCTATCCTGTGCTGAAAACGGTACGATAGCCTAACAAACATGTTGTTTTCTTAACCCAGAGTGGGACGATTCCGAGGTTATAAAGCAGAAAGATAACGGCCAGATGAAGTTCCTGGTCCCTTAAAACCTCCAGATATACTTGGTATAGGTTTCTTTGGATGAATGCAAAGAAGAAAGAATTGTAACAAAAAGAAAACAGTAGCTCCAAAATGTGTCTCCAGTCCAATTGGACTCTTTTGTGTGACTGGAATGAAAGCACTTACCACTCAAAACTTGTACATCTTTTGTCTCTGTCCTAACATAGAACTGGCTTCATATTTGTCTTTTCATAAAGGAGAAGCTTTTGTTTGCAAAACTAGTCAAGCCAAATCTTTGTTTACTCCGTGGTTTGTTAGTTTGTTCATATAACTGGAATATCCAGGTGTTTTTTTTGTTTTGTTTTCTTTAACCAAATCCTTTGGTTTGCACTAGAATTGCTAATCTAAGCCTTTTTGGCCCATGCATCTCATTCACCACTGGAACGATCATTATCACTACTGGACTGAATCTCCACACAAATCATTGCTGTTCAGATATTAAAAATTGAAGGCATTTATACTCTGGAGAGAGGGAAGATAGTGCAGGAAAAAAAAGACGAGGGAGGGGTGGAGATGAAGACATAGGAAGATTTTTTTGTTTTTCGAGAGAGGAGATCTGAGGACGACTGAGAAACAGAGGAAGGTGGATGGTTGCTAAAGAGCAGCAATTAGGTGATGAATTATTCATGTTGTCTATCGGTGGATTTCCAACCGGAGAAATGTAAGCAGAACCTGTAGACGTATCCCAGAATTCACTCAGTTCAAACTGAATTGACTGTATTTGATGCACAAGCTTGAATTAAGCGTCTTCAAAATACAATTACTGTATCTCATCCAGCCTTTTTTTTTTTTTTTTTTTTTTTTACTTCTTTAAAATGTTTTAACCAAAGTATCATCATCATCACAGACACCTTATTAAGTGCCTCCTTCTCTGATTTATGTGTTTTTGTTCAGTGGTAGCAGAGCTGTGATCAATGTAGACAGTCCTTTTAAACACATGTGGTGCTGTTTTTATTTCTTAATCTATTGAAATCTCTAGAAAAAAAGTGAATTTCTTTTTTTAAATTACAAGGTTTACCCATCATTCATTGTGATTTAATAGGCCAGGCCACTTTAGGGACATCCTGACATTACGTGGAAATTGTTTTTTTTTTATTTTATTAAACTGACAGTCAGTCCTCCCTCTGAGGGTTTTTCACTCTCTGACTCTGTACACACTAACTTGCAATTTGGCTCTATCAGTCAATCGATCATGGACATGTGTTTTGTTAAAGGACAAGTTCACATTTTTTCTTAAAACAACATGCACATATGTGCATTGCAAGAGTTATTGGTTGCTGCAAGTGTTCCTCAAGCGATCCCTGCTTAAAACGTTTTCAGTGGAAGTGATGGGAGACAAAAATCAACAGTCCTCGTTCTGTGTAAAAATGCATTGTGAAGTTCAGCTGAAGATAATGTGAGGCGTCATCATCTTTCAAAGTTATTAGTGCAAAAATTCACTCTATGCCAGCGACTAGCCATGTTTCCATAAACATATTTTTATGCACATTTGAAGTATTGCATTAGAAAAGCTGTATGGGAACGGCAAAGTTCGATAAAACTTCCTTGATTGCGCAAAAAAGTTTTAACGCTCACTTGAGAAAGAGTTAAAGCGCAGAATGGGATATGGAAACACCTTTGGCAAATGAAGTCTGGCGTAGTGAACACTTAACTCACATGACTGATCAGCCATTTCTGCTGTTGCCGTCTTGGGGCGGCTGTGGCTCAGGAGGTAGAGCGGGTCGTCCACTAATCGGAAAATCGGCGTTGCAATCCACGGCTCCTCTAGTCCACATGTCAAAGTGTCCTTGGGCAAGATACTGACCCCCATATTGCTCCCAAAGGCCGTGCCATTGGTGTGTGAGTGTGTGTGAATGAGTATTTAGATTAGATCCTGATGGGCAGGTTGGCACCTAGTATGTATGGCAGCCATCAGTGTATGAATGTGTGTGTGAAGGGTAAATGTTGGCAAGTAGTGTAAAGCGCTTTGAGTGGTCACTACTCCTGTTTACTGGTGGATTACATCCATGCTTAACGCGTAGCCTATACCGCCAACTTCTGACAAAACTACGCTTTGCATTGCTAAGTTTATTCGCTCCAAACCAGTTGACGGAAGCGCGCCTAATTCACACTTCTTTTTTGCGACATTTCAAAAGCTCGCTTAAAATTCGCTTGACAATTGAATGGAAATACGACTAGTGTTGTTGTTGAGCTGTTGTAAGGAATAACACAAAGAGAGGATACAAAGTACTAAAAAGTAGGGGTGTAATGATACATTGATCTGTATCAATGAACAACAATCCAATATCATCGATTCAAAGTGAAAATATCGATACATATCGTCAACTTTAAGATACACCTTTATTTTGAAATTCACCCTTTATATTTATTGTTTCCATTAAAAAAATGGATTGTTTTTCATTTAAATGTCTGGAAGAGCACAGTAATAAAACTGTCAAGTCATGTTTTAGTTGTTTTTTGTGAGTTGATATAAATGTAACTGATGGGCATATGATATCGGATCGAAATCATATCGTGGCAGACTTTATGATATCAACAAATATCGTATCGTTGTCCAAAGAATCGCTAATATATTGTATCGTTATGAAACTGGTGATTTACACTCCTACCAAAAAGACAGTAACATTGGAGTTTATTATCAGGGTATAGTAACTTTGGTCGAAGTCATTCTGTCCCCCATCATTTGCATTAAAATCGCTCTAGGAACGGATCTCGTCACAGTCGGTGTGGACAATAGGAACAATTGCCTCAATCCAAAACTCTTCTAATGTACAAATGGACACGAGAGTAGCGTTTTAAGACAGACTTGAAAAAATGTGAACCTGTCCTTTAATATACCCTTGAATGTCCATTTTGATGGTGTGATTTAGCCTGCGCCTATAACTGTATTTGTTCATTCACTGCAGGTAGCATAAAGATAATATAGCACTGTAATGTATCATGGTAAATCTGACTATTTATTTGATTGTGTAGAAGTGGGGGTTGTATCAGATCAACCGTCTTTCTCCCCAGCAAAAATGCCTTAATGTAAATATATGCACTGTAAATAACTATTGATTTTTTTGTTTGTTTTCCTCTTTTGTTATTGTTTTGTAAACAAAAGGGCAAAAAAGAGAAAAATGCCCTGCATCCAAAAATATTTGAGCCTTTTTTTCTTTGGTTTTGTTCTCTTGTCAAAGATATTTTGATGCCATTGTTTTATATATTGTCCTTCCAACAACTTATTTTGTAGATTTGTTTTCTTCCTAGTTAAACGTTCCAAAGACAAAAGTTGTTTTTTTCTTCAACTGAGTGAAACCGATCCTAATAAAGTCAACTGACACTTTTACAGATGTGCTGAAGTTAATGGGGAGATTTCTTTTGTTACCTGCTAACAGCGACTGAATTCCAGCTATTATGTGCGATCAAACTTTGTGGTGCATTTGTTCATGAGTTTCGTATTAAAGCAGTTTTTTGAAGAATAAGCCATGCTGTGCAAATAGAGAGTGTGGTGCCTGTGGTACATTAAAACAAGCCTCGCCAAGGCCTAAATGAAACGAATGAGACATAACCACACTTTAATCTCTTAAAATCTAAACATGGTTTCTGTGGAAGTGCTGATCCTCTGTGTCTGGGGTTTTCCGCGGAGATCCGACATGCTTAAAAGTTTCAATAAAAGGAGATAAGAAGGGGAAGATGTGGAGGAGAGGCCGTTCTCGTCCGGGACCTGCGAGTAACCTGCAGCACCCTTGCTGATCAACAAACAATAGTTCTTTGAAGTCCCAGCAAGAGACAATGGACAAGAAAATAAATTTGACCAGCACTCAGGGACCGGAGGGGAATCCCACTGCATCGAAATGGACGTACAAACACGTGCACACACACACACACACACACACACACACACACACACACACACACACACACACCATATGTTCTTGATTTAAGTCATAAATGTGACCCAGGGTCTCTGCTGTAATCTACCTCAGATGTCAGAGAAGAGGGAGGTGGAGGGGAGAGAGTGAAAGAAGTGAAATGCAGAACAATCTAAACAAAAGAATCTCTGGGGGGACCCAATCAACCACTTCCGTCCTCCTACATCTCCTCTCGTTCTCCTCCTCCGCCCTTCTGATTTAATTTCATTTTCTCTCTCTCTTTGTCTTTCCACGCACCGTATCCCCCTCTCCTCCCCGGTGGAAAGTATTGTATGAAAGTCCAGGGGCGCAGCTCCACGGGTCAGAGTGGAGACCGTTCTCATAACCTGCTCCGCTCCTCATCTCCCCCCCCCCCCCCTTTTTTTTTAATCACACACCTCGTCCCCCTTTAGTCCTCTCTGCTCCATCTTCTCCTCCACCTAAAACTCAAGAGGGGGAATTTTCTTCTTTCTTTGCCAAGTCTTCTGATTTATACAGAATATATGAAAATGTCAACTTGCAGTTGAATTTCTGAGTGTGAGGATATTAAAAAGTTAGCATTAATATTTCACACGCGCACACACACACACACACACACACACACACAGTGGTGATGAGTGAGTGGGAGCTACCGGTTCATGTTTTGGATCAACTAAATTAATGTCACACATCTGGAAGAAGGCTCCTGCCTGCTCCACCCTCTGCTGTGCTGCGTTGGTGTGATTCCCAGTTTCCCTTCGTGTGTGTGCGTGTATTTGTGTGTGTGTGTGTGTATGTAGGTATAATGTTTCCAGTGCTCCTCTCTTGGAACGGACCACCCACTCAGAAGACCAATAGAAGGACTACAGGGAGCCCGGATAGACACAGACACATACATACACACACACACACATACATACACACACACACACACACACATGCAACTCCCTCCAAAGTCAACCATTCCCAATATTCTCAGAATAGAACATGTTGTTATCAGAGATTGAAGAGATACCAGAACAGCTGACATGCTATCAAGAAGTAAAAAACAAGAAAGATAATATCAGAAAAATCGAGGAGGGTTACATTCCAAGACGTTAAGTTCATTTTCAAAAAATGTAGCTTCAGGTCAACTCAGTATTTAGAAATGTTAAAGGTTTGGAATCAAATATCAGTTTCTCATCATGGCTGGTGATACAAACCATAGACTGTGTATAAGAAGTGGACGTAGTCACTGTGACGTCACCCACTGGTTTGTGGACTGCCGTTTTGAAGCCTTGAGTTTAGCATTTTGACCATCTCCATCTTGGTTTTTTGCAACCAGAAGTGACACAAGAGGGTGGAGCTAAATACAACCGAACGCTGAATGAAACATTTTTAGGCGACCAAAATATTACAATTAACTTTCATGAACTGAAAACACACTGTCAAAAGGGTTAAAGTTCTACGACTAAAACTCAGACAACTCCCAGAGCGGACAACGGCGTGGTAGCAACCTGTCAATCACAAGGTAGCCACGCCCTAAAGCATACCCTGCTTTATGGTCTATTTGACTCTAAATGGGACCATAGTTTACTAAATGAACATCATGCTGTATTGAAGAAGATTTGAAACTAGCAATTGAGACCATAAACTCATGTTTACAATGTTTACTGAGGTAATAAATCAAGTGAGAACTAGGCTCATTTTCTCATAGACTTCTACACAATCAGACTTCTTTTTGCAACCAGAGGAGTCGCCCCCTGCTGGCTATTAGAAATAATGCAAGTTTAAGGCACTTCTGCATTGGCTTCACTTCTCAGATCCGGAGGTTGCCGACTATAGGAACTATAACGGTTCTCTATAGGGGGCTGCACCTTTAAGTTCTCCATAGAGAACCGCTATTCACTGGAGGTTCACCCTGAGCACCATCTGAACCAGACGCTGGAGGCTCAGTGGGTTTTTCCACTATTCGCAGGGTTGGTAGGTTGATCTCTGGCTCCTCCTGCCCACATGTCGAAGAACCCTTGAGCAAAACACTGAACCCCATGATGGTTAGGCCAGCATCTAGCATGGCAGCTTGCTGCCATCTGTGTGTGTGTGTGTGAATGGGTGAACAAGAAGTAAAGCACTTTGGATAAAAGCACTACATAAATGCAGCATTTCACTCAGCTCAGCATTAGCCTCAGCTAAAGATGAATTATTAACTGGGTAAATGGGGAAACTGGAACCAGGGCACGAGACCCCCCCAGAGGCCCCATGATCATTTGTTTGTGGTTTGATTAATTGCAAATTTGTTTGACAGTGTGCACCACTAAACCAAATGTATAGTAAAAGATAAGGTTTGAAGATGTTTATATAATTATAATCCTTTCTTTTAGAAGGTCAAAATCTAGTTTTACTGTAACCCCTTAACAAGTAGCGGCCAGCTGTTGGACCCAACCGGTCATTACAAACGGATCTTAAATCCAAGACAGTTTTCTATTTTGGGAGACAATAAAAGCAACCTTGATCTTTGTGATTGTTTGAACCCATCGCAGTTTATTTTAAGTTCTAGTGGAGACCCTAAAGGTTTCATAGACCAGATACTGTATGACAGGATGAATTTGAAGTCTTGGGTTTATATATTTTACTCAGTGTAAACATCATGATACAGTATATGATGCAGTCACACAGGGTGGAATAAGGGGATTTCTTCCTACTGTACATATAGTGATGGGAAACAAAAGGGGAAAACTTTTACAGAATAGCTTTATTATTTCAGTTGATATTATGCTTACATGGTTCATATTTCCTGTTATATTTGTGTTGGGATGACCACAAACTAACTGGCGCACAGCAATCCTCGTTGGGTCAGGTTGTATTCCTCCAGCACTGCTTAGTTTGTGGGGCCCAAAGTAAATGAAGCTGGCTTGTGTAGTCTGCCATGTGTTCCGTACCTGATGAGTGCCTAAAAGCAACAGGATACATATACACAATGTACAGAGATTTGGAGGGAGGTATCTTAGTTTTAGACCTCTATATCACCACATTTCAGATTCTTTTCGGGGATTTTTGGTCCAGTGTTGTGCTCATTGACAGCTGTTTCTCCAGTTGGAAAAACAACAGTCATTGGGCCTCATGCAGGAAGTGATATAAGAACAAATTTTCTCTTATTTTTGTTCATATCAACAATTTCTTCTTATTTTGTTAGTATCCACTGATTTCTGGGATTCACCAATGTTTTCTTATTTTTGCTCTTTTCTTAGGTAAGAGAATATTTTACTTAAGAGGTCGAGAGCACTCTTACCAAGACAAGAAAATAAAATTGTTTTCATAAGCTTGTATTTTTTTAAATAAAAAATACACATGAATATAATATAATCAGAATTATTAATTTAGATTATTATATGTCTTATATTCTATATTATTATTATTATTATTATTATTATTTATTATTTATATTAGATTTTATTATATTATAATGGTTGGATTTTTACATTTGTGGGCTAAAGAAATACTATTGGTCCATTGATCCAAATTAAGACTATTAAAACCCTTGGATGATATTGGGTGCGTTCAGCTGCTGAGTGTTTTATACTGCTACTACTTTCCTGTAACACTAGTTACTGACGGAAAATCAAATGTTTACTTTGTTTAAGTTTATTTAACAGTACGCCAATTTCACTACTGCTGAACTTCCTCTTACAGCCTTTTTTTGGTAGCATCTCTCCAGTGCTTGGGCATGTGCCAGAGTATTTGCACACGGCACAACAGCTGCCTTTATATAATGTTTAGGGGGCGTTACCTATGCTAATAATCGGCCACATGCCTCCAATTTTCAATCAAGTGGGATTCATCATTCAGCACACCTGGGTAAGAGCAGATTTGGATGGTTAAGAAAGTGTGGTGGATCTGGAGTTCACTTCTCTTCAATTTTCTCTAAACAGAAAACTAGGAGAAAACAGAGAAATTTACAGTTGTTCTTAATTGCTTTGGCTCATTTTTCAGTCTTAACTTTCTCAAACTGTAAATGCAATTGTGACAACTGTTTGATGAAACGTCACAACTCTATTGCACGTTTGCAAAAGGTAGTAACTCAGACGAAACACTTCATTCATGCTTCAAAACCTAGTTATTGTGTCAATAAATAGGCCAACGCCACCAAAATGGAAAGTTGTTTTGTCATCGTGACAGTCAACTGGAAATGTTTTAGTACATAAAAACAGTATAAACAAATCTTCTTGTTTGTTCTACTTGTTTGTTGACACTGACTACTTACTGTACAATGCAAGAATGTCAGGTTTGTCTATCTGAATACTGTTGAGTATCACACTGAGCTTTTTAGATTCCCATTTCAACAGTAGGTCAAAGTTTACTGGGAAAAGTCACTACTGTAATAGTTACACAGAAAACAGATATGCACATTTGTATGTATACAGTACATTTATTTGTGTAGCACCCTGTTACATGTTGTAAACAGACAATTCACCTTTGATCTTTCATGTAAAGTCATATAGAGTGAACAGAAAATTTTGCCACAAAATGACATCTATGCTAAAAAAAACAACAACAACCCTGCGACAAAGAAAAAAACATTGTTCAGTTCAAAAACAACAAATTGTACCTCATCGTCATAGACATTTACGGAATATACATGCATGTCTAACAGATTTTGATAATCGAATGGATCGTTTTGCATGTGATGGCTCAAACGATGACAAAGTGTGACAACTTCGCTGAGAATCAACTCATCAGTTTTGATTAGCAAGACGTGTGCAAGTGGTCATTGTGCGTCCTCTTTTGCACAGATGTGCCAAAACACGTGCAATTTGCTTGAATGAATGGAACATTCAAATCTGCTGTGAACAACAAACTAATTGTTCAGAGATTTGAACTCACTGTTTTGAAAAAAAAACAAAATTCGCATTTAAGAATTGAGCCAAAGCGAATGAGAAAAACTGTAAGAGCGCGTTGCCGCGTGAGGCCCAATGAGAGCTTTGTACACAGCATTGATACGGCTATACAAGTCAACATACAGAAACAGAAATTCTTAAATGGGCATATTTTCTAAGATCGACATAACAAACTGCTCTGCTATCCCTGATTCTGTCCTGACTGAAAATGATGCCAGGATGGATTATGTCAGCCTTCACTACTGACTGGTTCGGGCGGAGTAACAATCGCTCCCAAACATGGAAATGTCAGATTGAACAATGACGTGAAATTGCAATGCAGTCTGACTATCAGGCTTGGAGGAAGGGGATATTACATGGTTAATTTTTGCCCCCCAGCAGGTTGATCGATATCATTATGTGGAGGTAGTAATCAATACAGAATCAGCACTGCTTCACCGATGATCGTACAGCAGATCAAAAGGGATTCAGCAGGTATGTATGGCTTAAATACACTCTCAGCAAAATAGTGATTTCATAATCTCTCATTTTTCAAATAAAATACTTGAAATAATAACCAACAGAGCAAAATATTCCTAAGTAGTTTCAGCTGCTGCTCGAAAGGGCCAAGACTTGTTTTATTCAAAATCACAAGTTGTTTTATTTATTTACTTTTCAAGTTCAAATTCTTTGTCCCTGCCTCAGCGTGTGAAACGTAACAATGTAGGATCAGTTGTCAAGGAGTTTTAACATCACTCTGCAGTGACTAATAAGAAAAACATGACGAATCCTACGAACCACAAACCATCATGATAGTCTTAGTCACAGTTCCTGATAGAGCAAACATTCTGGTAATAATTCAACTATTAGGTCCAACTCTTGCAGAAATCTATTGATAGCCTTGAGCCTCCCAAAGCTGTACTCCTTGGGTAGATTCCTCTACGTGTTAAATGGGTTCAAAGGACGAACCCATTAGGCTTCCCTCCGTATCAGGCAAATATCTTTGCACCTGCTAAACACTCAGGGCGACACCCTGCGTGGGCCTTCAGAGGATACAACAAAACCCTTTTGCTTTCACACTCGAAGTGCGGAAGTGGAGGCCCTTTTTTTTTTTGTGAGTTCTTATCGTGATTTGTGAGTAGAGAAAAGGGTCTGCAGGCTATATATCATCCACACACTTAATCAAAGATGTTTGCTAACCGTTAACTCCTTAAGTATCGCGCTGTACTGAACGCCTCCCTGACCAAACAGCTGATAGTTTCCTCTTGTCCTCTCACATGTTTTATGGTTTCACAGATTAGGGGCGATGAAGCACATGTGGTCGCCGTTTGGTTAGTCATACTGTCTTATAACTGGAAGCACACAGGTTCAGCCCAGCTTGAGAAGTCAGCTGTGAGACTCAATCACTCACATCACCACAAATCTGAAACTCTCTACTGCATGAATTCTATTTTTAGGGGGGAAGATTTGGTTCTCATGATAATAAAAACACGCAAAAACAGTTTTATTAGAACATACTGTACATATGATCCCCTCTTTCTTTATGTAATAATTCAACATTCTTTCCAAATATATTTTATGAGCCACAGCCTTCATTTTCTGGTTTCTAATTCCATGTTGAACATCAGTAAGGGAGAGCGGGGTCAGCTGGGACAGAGCCTTTTTAGCAAGTTAGAAAGCAACTATTCCTACAGGTGTATGCCATTCACCATGCTCATAGTCATCCACACCCTCTTCACTTACAACCTCAAAGTGGAGACCTTCTATTTATTCCTCACATTTTATTCACAGTTTTTAAATCTTTTGTTATTTTTCTTCTACCATACTGTTTTTAGTTATGCCACATACAAAAAGCATATTATTTATTTATTATCAGTTGATGCTGGTGTTAACTGTCTGAACTTTTGTTAGTAGCTAGCAAATGAGTCCTTAGTTTGTCTGATCTCCCTGAGACGGTTGGGACAGTATTGTTTATAGTTCCCAGCTTGTTATGAATCACCAAAAAGCAGACAAAAACAAGACTAAGGATTTCCCTAATTGAATAAGACCCACTGTGAAGTCACCAAGTGAATGTTTACTCAAGTGGCAGCCAAATTCCATATCTCAGTAATTTATGAAAATTAGGGCTGTTAAAGTTAGATTTGTTTTATCGCCACTAATTTCTTTAATGCATTAACACAACTTGCAATCTTTAGGTCGTAGTGGGCTCAGTCTTAAAGCTAGAGTGAAGATACTGGCATCATGAAACTAGAAAACCTGAGGAATCCATTGGTACCAACCATGTTATATTAGCTAGTCGTGAAGGAGGTTAAATAATGCCCCAACTTAAGCTAAATTTTGGCATGGCCATTTTCAAAGGGGTCCCTTGACCTCTGACCTCAAGATATGTGAATGAAAATGGGTTTATGGGTACCCACGAGTCTCCCCTTTACAGACATGCCCACTTTATGATAATCACATAATCACTCAAGTCAGCACACTGACACACTGACAGCTGTTGTTGCCTGTTGGGCTGAGTTTGCCATGTTATGATTTGAGCATATTTTGATGCTAAATGCAGTACCTGTGAGGGTTTCTGGACAATATTTGTTATTGTTTTGTGTTGTTTATTGATTTCCAATAATAAATATAAACAGTATATATACATTTGCAAAAAGCAAGCATATTTGCCCACTCCCATATTGATAAGTATTAAGTATTAAATACTTGACTAATCTCTTTTTAAGGTACATTTTGAACAGATAAAAAATGGGTGATTAATTTGTGATTAATCGCGATTAACTACGGACAATCATGCGATCAATCACAATTAAATATTTGAATCAATTGACAGCATTAATATAAATTAAGCACAAGCACAAATTGAAAGGAAACTGCTGGAAATAAAGTGTTGATTGTATGCAAAGAAGGCTTTGTTTTGAACAGAAAAACGCACAATCCACAATAAAAGACGTGATATGATCATGAGATAAAAGTCTTAACTATTGTGTCTGCTGTTGGTATGGCGCTGTACATTTTGTTGTCAAATCTCTTTATTGTTTTTTGCACAGATATTAATAACATAAATAGCAATAGTGTTAGCAATGGTCTGTGACTATCACGCATAAACCCCACTTCAACCTATTCCCCTCTACACCAATCCCCCCGGTCCTCATCCCACCCACCTAACCAGGAGTTCCTTTAAACACATGCATACCAAGACAGGAAAAAGAAGAAGGGAGAACAAAACAAGACAAAAAAAGCCTAATATTAATAAAATAGAATAATTAAATAAAATAACCAAGCACATTTTGAACAGATAAAAAATGTGCGATTAACTATGGACAATCATGCGATTAATCAATTATTAAATATTTCAAACGATTGACAGCCTTAATGAAAATATAATCATTTTAAAAAGGTTTTCTTTTTCTCAAAGAATTCTGTGAACAAGTGATATTGTAGATATAAGGTATCAAATTTAGACTGCATTTATTTTCTATTGAAAATAGCCCAGAGCAAGGTGTCCCAACCGACCCTATACCCGCTGTCCCAACTCCTTGTACGTTTAACAGAATAGTGCCTTTCACATTTGGGTTGGGCTCTAAAAAACGTAAGTTAGCACACACCCGTGTCTGTTCAGGGATCAAATTATTTTCATTGCTTGTTCAAGTAGTCTGTGTGTCATGGAAGATTATTTGGTGTCGATCATGAAACAGAGATGGATCTCACATTTTCTCTTCTATTTTGTAACTTTGAGTCAACAAATAGAAAATCACAGCTTCGGAACATATATGAAAATAAGTCTTGAAACCATCAATTATGCTTCTTTGGAGATTCAAGCACATGCTTGTCTTGATTTACAAATGTTAAATAATCTAATTAATGTCGACCTTTTCAGACATAGCGCAGCTCTGCTTAATCCCCAAAGTGTTCCCACCACAAAATGCCACATTACACCCACTTGAACTCCTCATTGGATTAATCAGAAACATCCGATATATGCAGCTTGTAAAGCAGCGAACATTTATAAGTGGGAGCGTCTTTCTGTTGGGGGGAATTATATGCAGTAGAGGGTCAGTGACTTGTCAGATACTGATGTCTTAAACCTGGGGCTAAAACACCACTGATTGTGCTCTCTTGTGTTATTCTAGGTGGGAATTTGTTCTGTTTTAATGTAAATCTTCATGGGGAAACCTTTAGTTCTTGTCATAACAAAAACCCACAGTGCAGACATTAATAAAATACAATAGTGTCATTGTTAAGTTGTTTTTTTAAATACTGATCGCTCATTCTTTGGAAGACAAACTCCAAAATTTAAAGTCCCAACGAGCCAGTACTGTTGAGACTATCTGACGTTCCTAATTTGATGTATTTCTATTGAAACATTATGCTCAGGCAGGACATAAAGCAGACAT
This sequence comes from Sebastiscus albofasciatus, assembly GCA_916701655.1. Taxonomy (NCBI): domain Eukaryota; kingdom Metazoa; phylum Chordata; class Actinopteri; order Perciformes; family Sebastidae; genus Sebastiscus; species Sebastiscus albofasciatus. Next base: position 48,230 of record CAKAOI010051775.1, read on the forward strand.
TATTCACAATTATGCACCAGTGGAAAACAGAGGTAGTTATGTTACAGGAGGAAAACAAAATACATGTGATGGGTTTTATTGCTGGGAGTTTTTAATTCTCACCAGTAATGATTCATCGTTTTCCAGGAAGCAGAAAGTAATGACATTTTGATATAAACGAAATACAATTGAATCTATAAATGCATAAGATGAGTTGAAAAAGTCTCTTATTTGATTTCATTGTCATTTTTAAAGTCATCATTTTAACTCATCAATTTGCTTTTACATGCATGAGTTCTTTTTTTTAAATTTACTTAAGCAGTCGTTACCAAACTCAAACTGGTCCCTCAGGTTTGTGCTTTGATTTGCATACTAAACTTGCTGGGACATTAATCATTTTCAGCTTTATTACCACCCTGAATGAAATTTGGTTTGCAGCCAACAATGACAAAGGCACCGATGACAACCTGACATCAGTTCAGGAGTAAGGCCTTGTGTCAGCGGTTGGCACGTCACCCAGTTTCTATGAGGTATTCCTCCAGTTTCATCCCAACACGTGCAGGAGGCGTGGATTACAAACTCCTAACATCAATTAACATCAAAGGCAAATTTGTGACATAAAGAAAAAAAATAAATAAATTGACTTGATTTAAAGGTGTTCAGTACGAAAATCAGAGCATTTCTATTACCTCCGCATGGCTCTCAGTTTGGCGACGACAGAGCCGGTGGCTCACAGCTAAAGGTGCTAACAGCACTAACAGTGAAAACAACGGTAACAGCGCTGACAGAGCTAACAGTGTTAATCTGGGGGGAACTGGAGGGTGGGTGCAGAGTGGCGGCCGTGAGCTAGCCAGTGGGGCACGCTAACCAAAAGTGACGTAACCAACGAGTCATGTGCCTAACGACGAGTCAATTTATTTCTTTTTTTGGGACAAAATAAGTCAACGTTCAACAAACAGCGGCCTCTTGGTTAGCGGACTTTCACGCTATTAATACTACGGCACTTGCTCCAACCGTCGAATACCGCCGCAGGAGATTTTACGTTAGAGTTAGTTGAAAGCTCGGTTCGTCACAAACTGTCGCTAAAGGGTGCCTCCATGCGTTGGTTTCCGATGCCGAGGAGCGCTGCCCAATCGGCGGTGTTTGACAAGTTGGGAGTGAGAACGGGTTGGATTACAACACACACAGAGGGAGAGCGACTTCATTCTCTGCTCAGGTAGACATTACTCCTCTATATCTTTACATAGCAAATAGTTGTTTTCTGCTATATTAATGGATATCATATAGAGCACCTTTAAATTAACAACAGTCCTATCACATAAACCTCATACCTTTGAAAATCCTTACTTAACCGTGACTATGAGCACCTTGTTATTTTCATAATCTCATCTAACTGGCAGCATACACACACACACACACACACACTGACGGACATGCAGTCTCTTGTAGCTAAAGGATAAGCACATAATTCTCAATGTGACATAATGAAAAGAAGTTCCTATTGCTTGTCCTAACCTGTCTGGCCAGATACTACCCTGTGTACACAATATTAATGTGTGCGTGAGTACTACACACGTCAAACAGGTTGTAAAGTTCTGTGGGTGGACAACCATGCCAGATCTGCTTCGTGAAAATAATCAGCCTTCTCTTCCCCTTCTCATTACCCCCCCTGCCTGCCCTCCTCCTCTTCCGTTGAGATAAAACATTATCCTATTATATGACGAAGGCCTCTCTCATGCCTGAATCCCCCTGCTGCAGCCCAAATATCCCCTAACACCTACACACAGTCACTGAACACATGGCTTACACGCACACACACGTAAGGAGGCTAAGAATCACACATCCCCTACCTCTCAGCCCCCTCCTTGCCTCCTCCGCTCTCTCCCCTTTCTTCTTCGCCAGCTGCGCGTCATTTTAACTGTTCTCTATGAAACCTGGTATTCATAACTGCTGGTCATGATTCCACCCTGGAGTCCTACTAACATCATGATGGTAACAGTTTAATCTGTCTGGTCTTGACCCTGTCCTGTTGTTTAGATGTGACCTGAGTGGGAGACAAGAGGCTCCCTCAGCACATGCAAAACACACACACACACACACACACACACACTACAGCTGGGAGCCATTGTCTTCATGAGAAAGCAGCAGTCAGTCTGATCCTATCTATCTATCTATCTATTTATCTAATTATCTATCTATCTATCTATCTATCTATCTATCTATCTATCTATCTATCTATCTAATTAAGATTGGAGGACGGAACCTAAATAAATAAATAAATAAATAAATATATAAATATATAAATATATAAATAAATAAATAAATGTAGCAAAGATAATCTTACAAATAATTGTGACCATTAATTAATTGAGCAAATGTGACATAAATTGATATTTCTGTTTAAAATTGCTTCTTTATTTATTTATCTTTGTATTTATATATATATATATGTGTGTGTGTGTATTTATTCATATATTTATTTATGCATTTATTTTTTTAATTTTATATTTATTTTTCAATGTAAGTATATATGTATGTATGCATTTATTTTAAACGCAAAATTAATTACAAAAACAATTAATTCAATGAATCTATCCATCTATCTATCTATCTCACACAGAGAAAGATGGTGAGTCATGGGTGAGCAACCTCCAGGAAACATGGCAGAGAGGTGTTAGATCCCCTCACACACACACACACATGCCACCTGACTGGAAAACGACTACATGCCGTCCGCAGAGTTTCTCCACACGTGTGTGTAAACTCATTATTGTAGAGAACTAATTAGCGCTATCCCTGCCTGTTCCAAAAGTCCGCCCACAGCCTTATCTAGACAGGTTTCTTAAAGGCTGTGTTCGTGAAATCATATTTCATGTCAAAATGAGTGCCTGCCATTTTCCAAACGGTTCTTCTCGAGGCACGTGTAACAGTGTCGCAACAGGGCAGCAGTCACAGTGTAAATAGAAACATACAGACTGTGGTTAATCATTGTACATCATCAAGAATCAGCTCCTTTCTTTGACATAAATACATAACCGCCCAAACAAAAAAAACATCATGTCGATAAACGTGTCTGTTATGTGATTTCACTCTTTCCAAAAGTGGATGATTGCATTTCGCACAATGGTGCATCATCCCGCAGGTGACGCCTCATGACACGACGCTGACCTTCCAAGGCGAAATATCAAAAGAAAACCATAAATATAATCATTACCTCGGTGTTGCTTAGCCCACTGATTACAGCGTAATGACATACCGGAGAGGTGTGTGTGAGAGTGAGTGTGCAGGGTTGAGAGCTTGATTGAAAGAGTGTGGGCTGAGAATGTCATAACCTTGCACACATAGGATGGGTGGAGACTCCAGACATTGTGGAGACAGAGGTTATAAACTTGGGAAAGCCATTTATCACAAACACCATTGTTAGTCCACTTTTACAGTATATTCCAGATGAGTAATGCTTTACAATATCACTCTGAGAAACCATACGTCTGAGTGCTTACGGGGATTACACGTGATGAAAAACTGATATATTAATGTAGCAGTGACTGTAAAACACAGTTTAAACCGTCACTTACTTACTCAGCAATTACAGTTGTTTCCTGTTTTCATGTTGGGATGATTGATCAAGGCTACGAGCTGAAACGTGTTGGTTTCACAACACACTAAAGTTGTTTGACCATTTACAATGAGACCATGTCCCTTCTCCAGGCACCATGCATCTCTTGTTTTTGTCAAACGAACTGTACTCTTAACACAACAGTGAAGATTATTCTGAACAAAATATTTTCTTCACTTGTTCTTGGAACAGTCAGGACATTGAAACGAGACAATAACCTATAAATGCATTGCTGAGATCTGTTTACTCAAGCACTGTACTCAATTTTGAGGTACTTGTAATGTTACTTGAGTATTTCCATTTCATGCTACCTTATACTTCTACTCCACTACATTTTGGAAGCAAATGTACTTTTTACTCCACTGCATTTATCTGACAGCTTTAGTTTAGTTTAGTTTGTTAGTTAGTTTATTTACCTTGCAGATTTAAATTATTACTAGGGCTGTCAATCGAATAAAATATTTAATTCTACTTAATCGTTGAGGTGGTTCGGGCATCTAGTAAGGATGCCCCCTGGGTGCCTCCCTTGGGAGGTGTTCCAGGCACGACCAGCTGGGAGGAGACCTCGGGGAAGACCCAGGACTAGGTGGAGAGATTATATCTCCACTCTGGCCTGGGAACGCCTCGGGATCCCCCAGTCAGAGCTGGTTAATGTGGCCCGGGAAAGGGAAGTTTGGGGTCCCCTGCTGGAGCTGTTGCCCCCGCGACCCGAACCCGGATAAGCGGTTGAAGATGGATAGATGGATGGATTCTACTTAATCGCATGATTGTGCATAGTTAATTGTGATTAATCGCAAATGAATCACACATTTTGTATCTGTTCAAAATGTACCTTAAAGGGAGATTTGTCAAGTATTTAATACTCTTATCAACATGCGAGTGGGCAAATATGCTGCTTTATGCAAATGTATGTATATATTTATAATTGGAAATCAATTAACAACACAAAACAATGACAAATATTGTCCAGAAACCCTCACAGGTACCGCATTTAGCATAGAAAATATGCTCAAATCATAACATGGCAAACTGAAGCCCAACAGGCAACAACAGCTGTCAGTGTGTCAGTGTGCTGACTTGACTATGACTTGCCCCAAACTGCATGTGATTATCATAAAGTGGGCATGTCTGTAAAGGGGAGACTCGTGGGTACCCATAGAACCCATTTTCATTCACATATCTTGAGGTCAGAGGTCAAGGGACCCCTTTGAAAATGGCCATGCTAGTTTTTCCACCAATACCAATGTACCAATGGATTCCTTAGGTTTTCTAGTTTCATATGGTACCAGCATCTTCACTCTAGCTTTAAAACTCAGTCCGCTACAACCTAAAAATCGCAAGTTACGCTAATGTGTTAAAGAAATTAGTGGCGTTAAAATTAATTTGCATGGACACGTTATTATTGCGTAAACTTTGACTTATGAATGCATCCATAGTTTAATCCAATAATGTAGCCTAATAAATGATTCTGAAAAGAGTCATTCTGCACAATGAGTACTTTTACTTTTGGTAACACTGTGGTTTTATGTACAGTGAGTGAATGATCTGATCTCTATGATATCCTGATAAGAAGTGCATTTATATTGCACTTCATTGTTCTATCTCCACTGAGTTCAGCAGCTGCTTTCATTGGCAGGCTGCAGTGAATCCATATATTGCAATGGCAGGAGGTGACCAAATCAATTGCACTCACTACAAATTATAACAATCAAATCAGGATGAATTGACTATTAACAATGTTAGCCAGTATTGCTGCCTATTTTCCCTCACGCGTGACACTCAATCTGTCTGTCTGTCTATCTTTCCACTGATCGGGCTTCTCCTGCAGCTCAGCTCTCAACTCTACTGATGTTTTCTATTGTGCAACTTCTCCACAGGTGTCTCAGTTCTGTAGAAATCATTAGAAGTTTTACCTTCAGGCATGGGAGAGAGCAGAGCTGCCAGTCAGGCCTGTTTCTTTCTCCATCACTTGCTCATTACACACACACACACACACACACACACAGACACACACACACGCCGCTGCTCCACCACACACAGTCAGAGGCAGGAATAATATTTTCACTGAAAGCTTCTTGCAGCTCTGCAGATGGAATAACATGCCACTATTTTTGCCAAACGGCCTCTTCCTGGAGGTTGCTGTTTGCGTAAGTCAGCCCCGGTTTTAGGAGGTCAGTCCGTTATGGAGCATGTCATCAATAAGGCGCAACAATAATTCAATTATACAGTCTCACTCTGGTGCTCGGACCAATTATAATCCATTTACCCACAGTGGATGATCAATGAGCTGATGGTCAGAGCAACTCTGATGTGTCTGAGAGAATTATGATTTGCTGCCCTCTGCTGCTTTATCTTCGCATTACATCTATAGTTCAATGTATTCTGATATGTAACACAGACAGGCCCTTCTCTGTGGATACACTATAGAGCCATCAATTACAACATTATTGCCTTCACTAATGGCTTTGACTACAGAAACAATTACCCTGAAACTGATCATATTATCTTCACTCCAACAGTTATTAGCTTGCCTTTTACATAATCTAAAGAATGATGGAAAAAGCATTACGAGGTCTTCAAGAACCCAAGTGAACAAACCTAGAGTGAATGAGTGAAATGTATCTTAAAGGTGCAGTGAGCTCCTGCAACACATTTCCTTCAAATTAGTATTGTAGTCTATATTTGTTTGTTATTGTTTTATTGTTCCTGTTTTTTTTTTTTTATGCAGCTGGTTTTATGTTTTATGGTGGTTTTATGCCGTGTGTGTTGTTACTGTGCTGTTACTTTTATAATTTTTTAGAACACAATGTGTTTTCTGTAAGCTGAGTCACAACCCTGTTAATGAAGCTGCTGATAGAAATTAATTAGGGCTGTCAATGTTAACGCGATAACAAGGCGTTAACGCAAAAATCGTTTCAACGCCACTAATTTCTTTAACGGATTAACACAATTGAACTTTTTCAGAGGTTATAGCAGGCTCAGTTTTAAAGCTAGAGTTTAGATACTGGCATCATATGAAACTAAAAAGCCTACAGAATCCATTGGTACCAACCATGTCATACTAGCTTCTCACAAAGGAGGATAAATAACGCTGCAAACTTGCGCTACAATTTGATGAGGAAAAACTGTAATGGCCATTTTCAAAGGGGTCCCTTGACCTCTGACCTCAAGATATGTGAATGAAAATGGGTTCTCTGGGTACCCACGAGTCTCCCCTTTACAGACATGCCCACTTTATGATAATCACATGCAGTTTGGGGCAAGTCATAGTCAAGTCAGCACACTGACACACTGACAGCTGTTGTTGCCTGTTGGGCTGCAGTTTGCCATGTTATGATTTGAGCATATTTCCTATGCTAAATACAGTACCTGTGAGGGTTTCTGGACAATATTTGTCATTGTGTTGTGTTGTTAATTGATTTCCAATAATAAATATAAACATACATTTGCATAAAGCAAATATATGTGTCCACTTCCATGTTGATAAGAGTATTAAATACTTGACAAATCTCCCTTTAAGGTACATTTTGAACAGATACAAAATGTGTGATTAATTTGCAATTAATCACGATTAATCATGGACATTCATGTGATTAATCACGATTAAATATTTTAATTTTGACAGTCCTAAAATGAATACAAGTACTAAATTACTTATTGTCCCTTTAAACATTACATTAAATTTCATACTGAAAACTCATTTGGCTGCTTTGTGACTGTCAGGCATGGGGTTTGCTACTGATTATATTTCTCACCTGTTAATCACACAGCAGCCTCAGTATGGCCTGATATCTTCTGATAGATCTCTATTAGTAATTTCCATGTTGCAGCTAAAAGCCAGGAGGCCTTTTGTAATCGGGTCCCCTCAACTCCTGTTTAATCTTATTTATTTATATTTCATTAAACTTCATCTCTTTTATGCTCTTTTGTGCAGCACTTTGTAATATGTTTTTGAAAAGTGCTATATAAATAAACTTATTAATGTAATTATTACTAACAACAGTATGTTGTGTTTGTTGGTTTCTTCTTTTTTAGCATTCTCTACAAATGGCCTGAGGCTGGTGTGGGGACGGTGGTCTTGGGTTTGAATCCAGCCCAGGACCGGTTTGTCCTGCCTGTCCAATGAAATGTTGTTTTGTCACATTCTCTGCAGAGTGAAGCTGGAAGGGGAAATGTCTCAGTCCGCTTTGAAAGATCGAGTGTGAAATCTTGCAGATGCCATTAAGAGCACTGGAGGACACAGAGGCACATCATTTTTTTCAGATTACCTGTCTCAAGCACTACTGTCAGGATATAGTGACCGTTTTATAAACTTTTAAAAATCATATTTGCTCTAATTCTTCCTACTACTGCTTTAATGGGGTCTTAATTTCTAGTTGGTGGGGGTTTATTTGTTGTTTTTGGCCTTGAAGACCCTGACACCTTATTTGCTTCTGTGATTTTCTTTGTTAATCATTTTTATGTTAACAAATATCACCCTTTATTACACTCAAAGTCAGTCCCATCATTTTCCAAAAGTTGGGTAAACTTTGTTACACCCTGTGTTCCCCTATAGACATCATGTTAAAGTTGTAACACATGGCATTTAAATTACAGATTTCAGAGAAAAACTCTGCTACATTTAACATTAACTCTTATAATAAATGAAGAGAAACATCTGTGATGTTTTGTTTGTCATTATTTAGATCAGGCTCCCGATGTTGGCATCAACAATGGCATTTCTCCATGCTGTTTCTCCATGCAATATAAGTCCAACACATGAAACCCTTTCCATAATCACCATACATCTGAGCAGGACAGGTGTACCAAACCAGGAACATTTATTAGATACTGTGTGTGCAAAATAGAGCCAAATATATACAGAGCTTTAAGTAGAAGAGGGTGAGAGGTGAAACGCTGACAAGATTCACACATACCTTTTTTCAGCCACATGTAGCACAGGTGTAGCATTGTCAGCTTTTCAAACCAAATACTCACAGGGAAGCAGGGTGTTTTCACACACGTCACAACATCACACCTTCATCAGAAGAGCAGAAGCTGAGGCTGAATGCACAAGTGACAGAGGCAGCTGTACATAGCAGAGTCAGTCATAATAAGTCAGTTCACAGGTCAAACAAGGTGAGAAATGGCACGAAGACCCAGCCCTATCATTAAGTGTAGCAGGTTGGCCAAGTTAACAGACAGGTTTGACCTCTTGAGTGCTGAAGGCAAAATGTCAGCACAATCAGAGGTTTAAACATCAGATGGGCTTTTTGCCAGGCCAACGTACGACTTTTTAATAGCAGCTGAACACGGTATACTACTTTCACACAGTTTTGCATTTTTTATGTACAAGTGGATCATTTTGTCCAATAAGGGACAGTATATGAACGTTACCAAGGGGTGATGGGGGTCAGAAAAGGGGGATTTGGTATTTTATTCTTGCTGATGGGATGGTAGTTTACCTTCTTTTGGGAGAGTGTGGGAGCATGTTATTTTTTTCCTACCTCATATTTATATCTTATTTCAGCCTTTCCTTGTGAGTTTTATTATAAATTATATAAAATAAATGGGTCATTGGGCCTCATGCAGCAACACTCTCTTAAATTTCTCTTATATTTTCTCTTAAATGTCTGTTAAGAGAAAACATAAGAAGTAAACTCCAGATGCACCAAATGTTCTTAACTATCCAAATCTGCTCTTACCCAGGTGTGCTGAATGATGAATCTCACTTGATCAGAAATTGGAGGCGTGTGGTCGATTGTTTATTATTAGCATAGGTAACACCCCTTAAACACTTTATAAGGGCAGGTATTGGCGTAGATAACGCCCCCTAAAAACTATATAAGGCAGATGTTGTGCCATATGCAAATACTCTGGCACATGCCCAAGAATTGGAGACATGCCACCAAAGAAAAGCTGTAAGAAGAAGAACTTCAACAGCAGTGAAATTGAGGTACTGTTAAATAAACTTAAACAAAGTAAACGTGATTTTCCAGAGTGTCAGTACTGGTGTTTACAGGAAAATCAACAAGCATCTGATGGCACATGTCCACAGCCTCCGTCCTTTCCACGCTTTCCATTCATTGTCTGTGTAAGTAGCCATGCGATGCATTCTGGTAGCGTGACGACACTATTCGAGAGACAGGGCGTCACATTGGCTGCTCCTCATTTGCATAAAGTTGAGGGCTAAACTACTTTATGCAAATCAGGGGCATCCGGCGCGACTCGCCGCCTCTGGAAACTCCTTAGAAACTAAGAGTTGTCGATCCAAAATCAACACTCAGCAACCGCATGGCTTATTTCTCGCATAAATTGTTTTCAGAAACACATTTCGGTGAACTGTTTTTGTGATGTAAGAGAAGAAAGTTTCCAAACGAGTCGCCATGTTGGTTCCGGTTTGAAAGCTGGGGGCAGCAGCAGACCACGAGAGAAAGCGTTTGTCCAATCTGTGTCTTGTGGCAGCCCATCAATCGTCCAATGGGAAGCGAGGCGATCATGATAGAAAACGCCCCTGTGGAGATGTACCATAAGAGCAGTATGTGGGTTTTTATAGTCTTAATTGGGATCAATGGATCAATAGTCCACTCATTATAATTACTCTAAAACATATAATAATCTAAATTTGATTATATGATATTCACATGTTTTTTTTGTGTTCTTCAAATTTAAAATTTACGTTTCTTTATGTTGGACGAATAATTTGTGGACTTTGAAAACAAGATGTTTTTTCCTTATCTTGTAAGATTGCTCTCGACCATTAGTAAAATGCTCTCTTACCTAAGAGAAGAGCAAAAATAAGAAAACATTGGTGAATCCCAGAAATCGATGGGTACTAACAAAATAAGAACAAATCGTGGATACGAACAAAAATAACAGGAAATTAGTTTGTGTATTGCTTCCTGCCTGAGGCCCAGTGGATCATAAAAATGTGTTTTGCCAAATGCAGAGAACAACCGTCAATACTATTATATTATTTTGAGATTTTAGGGTGGTGTAGATGTGGTAGTGTTTTAGAAAGTCAAACATAAAGTTCAGCTTCCCTTCGCACCCCAATAATTCCTGTACGGTCCCTAACTATGAACAGGACATGAGTGACTTCGCTGAATTGAAAGCTAATGTGGAGAAATCATGTATTGCACAGAAAAGTACCATGATGCATATTTGACACTGCCTTCCTCGTGACTTCCAATCATTTGCTACAGAGTAATAAGCTTCTCCAAATCTCCGCTGGAGCACCCACACGTGGCGAGCTTTAATGAAGACACATTTACACGACAACCTTGTACAACTCATCACCACACACATTGTTTAGAAAGTTATTTGGTCCAGCGTACACCAGTTATTTTACACACATTGTTCCATCCAACGGTAACATTACATGCACATACACACATCCTTCTGGCGCTTCTGTGAAACTAGATAACACTTAAGTACTCGACATCCTGCGGCCACCGTTACAAACCAGAATTGTATGAAGTGAAATAATTCTACCACTTTTGCTTTTGGTGCCTGGTAACATTAATATTTGTGACATTTTATCCGTGAACTATATGACCCTGGTGTTCACTATTTGGTTGCTGAGCTCCCAACAACAACAACAAATCTAACTCTACTATTACTTGTACAGTGGTTTGATAGCACCTGATAAGGTTATAGAAGTCCATTTAGTGTATTATTTCAGTAAGTGATTATATCATACAGCAGTTAGTTATGAAACCCTGAGGTCAGCCATTTAAATTGTTAATCACATCCACAGTTAATGAGATTATTAAATATCTTTACTCACTCTTATGACAACAGTCTCACTCAACACATACAGACTGTACAGAGATGGCACATACAGCACACCACATACATCGTATAAACCACTGCATTTCGTTAACACAGTGAGGGTGATTTATTTCACGGCATTTTCTTGCAAGGTTTTGACAAGTGATTTAGGGATCATCATCTGTCTGACAAAGCTGGATGAAAGACAAAAATATTTCTGTCACAGCGGTTGCACAGCATCTCGCTCCTTCCATCTGTCTCTGTTTACTCCCATTTGCACATCTGACATGAACGAATGAGCATAAATGAAAGATATCAGACGCGTCTATTTGCAAAGGGAGACAAGGTGGAACATGGGGAGAAAAAACATCCATGCTGTTGTAGCAAGACCCATCAAAGTGACATTTCGCTTCTGATTTTCATACTATTGTTTGTTTAAGGCCATATTTGGCGATGGGATGTTCTGACATTTGTGGGACTCGCCTCTTTTCCTCCAAGATACAAACTAGGTTCCTACGTAATAGTTTACCCATGTAAACAAAACACCCATCACTGGGATCTGCTGTCATTTTGTTTATCGTTATCATGTTTTATTTGGATTTGGTTTTTGAGATGTGTTAAAAACTCACATTAAAGGGACAGTGATTTGGCAGCATCGAGTGGTGTGGTTGCAGATTGCAACCAACTGAATACCCCTCCGCTCACTCCTCCCTTTTCCAAGACTGCGGTAACGTGAGCCACCGAGTGCAAAACCGTGGTAACGCCGTTCGCCTAAGGCCATCCTTACCATAATAACACTAATTTAGGAGCAACGGAAATCAGATGGCGGCTAGCGGTACCACGGTTTTGCACTCAGCGGCTCACGTTAGCGCAGTTTCACAAGTGTGTCAGAGAACTACAGCGGGCTTCATGTAACCTGGATGTAGTGTTGACTCCAGTGGCACCACTTGTGTGAAAATGTGTTACTTGAGGTGAACCATTACAGCAACAGGACAAGGGCATAGGGCTGCATGAAACATTTTTAGCTACTAAAACTCTACTGTGGAGATTTATTTCTCTAGTTTCTATTATTCACACCATGCAGGACAGGATTTTACCATATTCATTTTTAAAAATCTGTTCTAATCGTTCACACCAACTCTGTTTCAATACATCAACAACACCAAACCTCTGCAATGAAAATGAGTTGAAAAAGGCACTATAGAAATATCTGATTCATGGTTGATCAATAGAGCCGGCTGGACAGAATAATTACTTTAGAGATCAACCTGAGAATTTAAAACAAAGCCATGTTTTTGATCTATATGGGCTTAACCCTCTTCTGAACTAAATGAACAAAAGCATCATAGGGGAGGATCCTGGGCCCTTCTCTTCTGATAGATGATAAGAAGGAGACGACGTGAAGCTGCTCAACTCTTAGGCTGCATTTGGGGCGATAACGTTACCACATGGGCAGAAAGACTTCAAATACTACCCATTTTTCTCCCACTCCCACTCATATACTGTATAATTTGTTGCCAAGTAACAATTCCTGGTGCATAATTCCTTCTCATTTTGGGTCTGAGCCGAGCAATATAAGCACTACCTCTGTGGATGTCACACACATCCTTGATGATCTTGCCTCAGTCCACCATGAGCTGCAGATTGAATGCCCTCATTTACTAATTTTTATACACACCCGACACACTATAAAGACTAAATTCACCCTTAGATACTCCCTAGGATGCTTCACCATTTTGGGGTTGTATTGCTTTGAAGAGCTGGAGTTTTTTGTTCTCACCCTGCCTCGTCTATTTCTGCTTCAGTTGGTGATGATTGCATCCATGCCCCTTACTCAGACCACAACATGCCTTGCAGGCATTCTGAGATCTGTCTCGGTGGAGAAATGCCTCTGCCCTTTATGCAATGGATTTTTCTCCCCGTATGATGGTGGAATGAAATAGAAGCTCCTCTTTGTTTTTTTATTTTACTTTCTTTCTCATTGATCATCGATTTAGGAAGCTAAAATGATTCTTATATCAAATATCACTGAAGTTGCACTGGAAATATCTCAGTGTAACATCATGCTAAGCCAGTTATTAAAGGTGCAATGTGTAACATGTAGCCACCTGGCCCACAGAAATAAGGGTCAGCATTTCACTATTACTATAATGACGGAGTATTAGGGCCACATTGAGGGGAAAAAAATAAAAGATTTCGAGAATAAAGTCATACGTTTAAGAGAAAAAAATTGTAGTATTGAGAATAAAGTCATAATATTATAAAGTAGTAATTTTCTGTGTTATTTTAGAGGGGAAATAGAGCAGCGTGCCACCTGTGTGAAAATGAGAAACGTGGAGCATCTTGTGAAGTTATAGTTTAGTTTCACAAATAACAAAATGCTTCATCTTTTGGCACATCAGCACCACATTATGCTTCATTAAATATCAGGACCTTGAAAAGATTGTGCAAGAAACTGCATTTATTCCAAAGAAAGAACCACACGGACCTGATGGGGAAATTGCTTCTTTTGTAGAGGAGGAAATTACTTTTTTTTTCGTAAAGTAATGACTTTATTCTTGTAATATTCCGACTTTTTTTTCTTGAAATAGTATGATTTTATTCTCATTAAATTACGATTTTTTTCTCGGAATATTATTACTGTATTCTCAAAATCTCAGGGTTTTTTTCCCCCTCTCAATGTCACCCTAATACTCCATCATACTACTGGGTCCATACAATCTAAATTTAAAGTCAAAAAGCCAATTACTAACTAACAGCAAGGCAAGAATATGCACAATTTGACCAAACTGAAATTCTGAGAGACACAATAACACTATTTTATAATCTCATTGTATGGCGTCAGCCTATAATTTACATTATAGCTTGCTTAGCTCAGTTTTAGCAAGACCATAGTAGCAAGAAAACAAACACATCAAAACCATATTTCTTGAATTTTTTTGGTATATGGTTTGTGTTATTAGTTGCACTAGTGGCACAGTAAATTTGGGATTATTGTGCCACTAACCAAGGGCTGTACGGTCCATGTACGTTTTGATAGTTTGTTTATTGACAGCCCTTCAGTTAGCTGCTACAGCTACAGCAGCTTAGGCTACTACAAGTAGCTTAGTAGGGCTAGCTGGTTAGCGTGCTCATTTCAGTAGATATCTCTGCAACACAACACATCTCTGACATATCTTCAACACTGTATCCTCGTCACATTCTATTGATAAATGTTTTGTTAATTTTTTAATGTTTTAAACTAAAACTCTGGCCAGATGTTACACATTGCACCTTTCATGGGAATACGAAAAACACACCATCAAAAAAGAATAGCACTGTGTGATATGGACTAGTTTTGCCGTAAAGAGCAACCTAACACCATCTTAAAATGTTGTGTTTTCTGGCCTCCATGGGCTAACATCTCACCTTGCTGCAGTGATGTAGAAGGGTACTGCCAGGGTGTGTCAGTACACTGTGAGCACACTTCTGACCACACCCAACAGCAGAAAACCCACTGCTATTCAGTGAGGTATTGTATTACTGTTTTAACTGTTTTAAGAGTGTTTTTTAAGAGTGCCGATATTTCCTTTAATCACCAATATGGGACATATGCAGTCTAACGGGCAGGATGGGTTTGCTGTATTTCATTTCAATATTACAACCATATAATTTTCATACTAAACGTGTGTGTAATTTGTCGACATCGAACATTAAAATCACGAGTTGACAATTACACGACATGACGGGGTGCCTCCTAAGGTTAACAGTGTTACTTCGAGGTGAACAGTGATAAGACGCATGACGACAAATGCCACAATGACAACAAAGATGCTTTGGATTAGTGAAAAAGTAAAAAAAAAAATCACAATCTTGAGTCTCAGTGATTATGGACATACACTCAGTACAGTAATTTGTAAACAAAATATACACATACATACTGTACCTTGTTCTCTAAATCTACAGTGGAAATCTTTTCTGTTTTGGTTATTTTCCATCTTAATTTCATTGGCTTATTTTTATATAATCCATTTCATTTATCTACGTATATATTTACAGAACTTTTTTTTTTTCTGAGAGCAGTGTATACTATCATCGGGTTCAAAACTAAAAGGATTATCTAGTAAACACGTTGCTAACTTTACAACTCTCCTCAAAGTGCAAGACTGCGATGGGAGAAAGTGCATGAGTCCTGCCAGCGAATCCCTCCACAACCAGCGTAAAGAACCATCATCTTACTGTAATATGTATTCACACATCAAACCATGCTGATTGAGCAAGCACACATCAAAACCTTTCACTTAAAATCTTCATAATTCCGGCATGACAACATCATATGGACTGCATAACATGTTAAGCAAAACGAAGTGGACTGTAGAGTCCTCATTAAAGCTACAGACAGCAGTGTGGTGTAGTAATATGGTCTGGAGACAGTAAGTGCATTTTAATCAGATAAACGCTCGCCTCTCCACTCACACTTCAGTTGGCTGGACACGAGGCGGCACGTCTAAATCTGTTACTTGGCAAGAAATGTGCCACTGGAAGGCAACAACAACATGTATCCTTGCTTCCATTTCAGAAGTTATTAGAGGATTTTTTCTTAAAAACATATGTAATAGAAAGTATATCCACAGGTATTATTACTTGCAAATAAATAGTATAACTATCCAGTTATAAAATTATGTTCCACTTTCTGGACTTCCTGATGAAATTTGGGCACCAATTTGAAGTCACAGCCTGAAAGACTTCCATCTACATTAAGATTTGTTGCCACATTTGGTTTTCTGAGACATCATATAAGCCACAAGAGATTCAGTTTTTACTTCCAGTATCTAAATCTTGCCAAGCAATATTATCCAAACCCCTGCCCACTTGCACAAGATTGTACTCATTGCTTAGCAACACCGGCTTACTTAACATTTAATCAAGGAGAACTTGTTGTGCCCTGCAAAGCACAGTTAACTACATGAGTGATAAAACAAATACGATGAGTTTATCCGCCTTTGAAAGTGTTGGTGGTACAAAAGTAGGCTTCAGATTTGATGGCATTTATTGTTAGATTTTTTTTGTTAAAGACCCTGAAAACCTATTTCTCAATCTGTTTCTTTCTATGAGGGATGTGATCCTGCACGAGTGCAACATTTTCTGCCAAAGTTTCGGTGCAATGAATTGCAATTCATCATCAACTGGTTCATCTTAATTCAATTAAGATGAAACAGTTGCGGGGTCGTTACTTTATGTTGTCAATCAAATCAAAAGGATCAAGCCACACCCACACAGTCCTGATTTTAAATTCTTAAAGGTCTCGTTGATAACATTTTTATGTAAACAAATATTTTTCTTAAAGTAATACATCCACAGAGCTTTTAGCAAGATGCCAAATTTAAGTATGGCTTTTCCTGAAAAAAATGATTATGACTGCGAATTAATCATTTCAAACATTTGGGCTTGTCCAAAATTAATGTTTTGTTTATCTCTGTGGAAGATATCTGACGTTTGGTTCCCACTTCTAACAAGGCTTGTGAGACAATAGTAAAACGACGCTGGTATCACGTGGTATCTCTGGGTCATCAGTTAGTGTGGAAAAAACAGATAAACGGCTGAGATTGACGGTAAGTGCCTGGCAACGACTTGTTGTGAAGTGAATGCAATGGAACGAGGGAGGGAGAATGTGACATCTAGTGGCTGAATGTTATCAATAGCACCTTTAATAAATAAAACCTAAGAATGTTTTTTCCTCCCAAACTT